>CM018036.1:36845762-37075762 GCA_008638375.1 Nyssa sinensis | reverse complement strand
TCTCAAACGGTACTAAATCCAAGAGAAAATGAAAGTACAATCGTTTTAAGAAGTGGTAAAAAGGTTGAGATTCCAATAAAGGCGGCCCTCTGCATCATCAAAGCAAGAAAAGGAGAAGAACGTCGTTACAGATAGGAACGTTCCCAATGACGATGACGTACCTAAGCGTAAGTTTCTACCTCTTTCTAATTATAAACCAGTACCCTATTTTCCTCAGGCTTTAGCAAAATCTAGAAAATATGAGCAAAATAAAGATTTATATAAGACTTTTCGTAAATGTGAGGTAAATATTCCAATTTTAGATGCTATTAAACAAGTACCTCGTTATGCTAAATTCTTGAAAGAATTGTGTACAATTAAAAGGAAACAGAAACTTAAAAGATGTGAGAAGGTGAGTGTAATAACCCGAAATTTTTTTTTTTAAAATATATAAATTTCCATGGTTATTATTAATTGTTTTATTATTATTAACATTATTATTATTAAATTCTTGATGCATATGTTATATATATGCATGGTATATGTATGGTGTGTATGTATACATGTGTAGGGTGATATATGTGCATGAATATGTATGGGTATATACATATATTTAACAGTGCATGTGTGCACTAGGTGAGGGGGGCACCAGACCGTGAGGGAGTGTGTGTGTTTAGTGTGTGGCTAGGTTGGGTATATAATTGATATATGTATATATAGGTGTATAGGCAGCTTTGCATTAAATGCAAAGTTGCATTTGGGGAGAAACAAGGGGCTGAACAGAGAGGGAGTCAGGTCAAGGAAGGCTGAAGGAAGGCTGCAAGTGGAGGAGGGATAGAGAGAGAAAGAGAGGAGAGAGAAAAGGGTCGGTTGTGTTGTGCATACATACGGACGTGTGTGTTGAGTTAGAAAAGAAGACAGAAGGAAAGAATGGAAGAAAGGAGGTACTGAGAGTGGATTGAAGAGGAACAGAAGTGAGAGGAAGCAACCCCAAAGAGAAAAACAGGAATTTAAGGTGAGTGGGTCTCATTCTGTTTTTAAGATTTAAGAGCTTTCATTTGATTTTAAGAGTAGGGTTTTAAAGAGCATGAAAAATGGAAAAGATTGCAAAAAGAATCAAAGAAAATGACCAAGAAATGAGGGAGAAAATGAGGGTTACAGGTTGGGGGCAATAATCGGGTTTTAGGGGTTTTGTGTTTAAAAACTTGCTAAGATCATGAGAAGGTGTTCCTCTTGAACACAGGAAACCTTTAGGATCAGAATGGGAGGAAAACAATGATCCAAAAGCCATAAAAATGGAGGTTTAACAGTCGGCCGGAAAACTGAGAGAGGAAGAAATGGGGTAGGTTCACTCCGTTTAAATGGCCCCAAATTATGTTAAAATGTTTTAAAAACATTGTGGGTTAGTTTAGGATTGAAAATGGCTTGGAAAACACCAAGAAAAATCAAGTTTAAAAACTTGATTTTTGCAGTTTCCGGCTGACGTCGCCTGAGAAGGTGACCGGAGACTCACCGGAACCCTACCGGAAAAACGGGGGGGAGATGAGGACTGTTCGGGTCCGGTCTCGGGTCGGTTCGGGTCCGATTCGGGCTGGGGCTGAACCGCCCCTGCCACGTGTCGCATTCCTGTTTTAAATTAAAATTGGGTTGGGAGTGTTTGGTTACGGAGATAAGAAATTAAGATAGAAATTGAAATCAGAATAGGGATATCCTATCCCTGTTCTGTCGCTATACGCTGTTTGGTTATCCAAATGTGGGATAAGGATTTTCAAATTACGGAATTACCCTTGGACTTTTGGAAATTTAACTTTGACCCAGAACTTTCAGAATTTACAAACTGACCCCCCCCAACTATTACTTATTATAATTTGACCCCACCAGATTTAAATATTAATAAAATAATAATTTAATTAATTAATTAATTAATTAATTTAATTAATTAAATATTCTAAAATAATCCGGAGTCCAAATGGGACAAGTTATTAGTGTATTTTGGCTATCTCGACCATTCTGAGAACAATGGCGAGGTCCGTTTTACGAGACGGGGTCCCGAAAAATAAAAGACCCGTAATAACATATAAAATTACCAAAATGCCCCTGAATTGAAGTACAGTCAAACGAACTTCGAATTTAGTAAACAAATAGTGAAACTTTATTATCTCGAGCATTCCGGACTCAACCGTGGAGTCCAATTTGTGAAAAGAGGTCACGAAATGTAAGGACACTTGTAAAGTACAAAATGACTGTTTTGCCCTTTTGAACCCAGGTGTCCGAATTGAACTCTACGAAAACCCAAACTTAGTTTCTTCGACGTCCCGGACTCAATGGTAGAGTCTAATTTAGCAAAATAGAAACTTATGAATTAAAGACATAAAATTTGATGAATAGCATAATTCAAGTGACAATTAAACTGAGTTTCATGTTATGAATTTTAGGGACACGAGAGGGCAATGAGAAGGTGATCTGACCTCCGGTATTCTCATTGTGATTCTACCCTTCCACGAGTACACCTTCTTGAGTTGAGATCGATTATCAGGTACGATATATTGTGCTAAGTAAGAAATATAATTGAGATTAGGAATACTTGCTTTGTTGCATTGATTGTTCACATGTTTGCCTGAGTGTTCACATGCTTATGTGCTACGTGCTATCTTGTTAAGTTGGATGATGATTATGGGTATATCGCATGTGTTAGTGTGGTGTGTGAATTATATGCTTTGAAGAACTATTGATGTTATGAATTGTGTACTTGAAAGCATGCTTTATGTATGAATGAGATGCATCATTGAGATTGCATTGTGACATGATGAGATCAGAGCATATTGGCATAGTGTAATTCCTTGGACATGGTGTTGGTAAGCACTTGGTGCTTTGCATTATGAGGGTGCAGATCCTGTGGTGAAAAACCCAAAATCGGCCAATAGGTACTTGCCTGCCTGACGGATTCCGGACCGTGAAGCGAGACATACGCGGCGGTACTCATGCCAGCGGAGAATGACCGTATCATGAGACATGGGTGGCATAGAGTTGCATGGGTGTGTCACGCATACAGTTCATATACTGCATATTGTTTATATGCTGCCATCATGATATCGAATGCCATATAGAAATAACTGTACACTTGCACATGCCACGACCTTAGTTTTGTTTCTTGCATTAGCATTATATTGTACCAGCATGTTGAGCTGACCCCTTCATTGGGGCAAACATTTCAGATGATGTCCCAGCTGTATGAGACGCGGAGATGAACTGATTAGGGACTATGTTAGGCCCAAGGGGCGCTTTTGATATTGTGTAAGGGCATAAGCCCGCGACTGTATTTTATTTTTGTAAGTGGTGAAGAAATGGACCAGACCTTATGTATTTATCCGAACTAGTATGTAGAATGTATGTAATCGTCCTTAATTATCTTTTATTCCTTTATTATTTTATTTTCTTTTGTCTCGTTACTCGCGCCTCGGGTTCGCTGGAATTCGGGGCGTGACAGTGAGAGTAGGGGAGAATGTTTCTGCAATTATTCAAAGAAAATTCCCTGTAAAGTGCAAAGATCCAGGTATGTTCACTATCCAATGTATAATAGGTAACACTAGATTGGAGAAGGCCATGATAGATTTAGGAGCTTCTATCAATGTCATGCTATATTCTATATATGCTTCTTTGAAACTTGGACCATTGAATGAAATTGGTGTTTTGATTCAATTGACTGATAGATCTAATGCCCATCCTAAGGGTATAGTTGAGGATGTTCTTGTGCAAGTTAATGATTTGGTTTTCCCTGCTAATTTCTATGTGCTTGATATGGAGAATGGTGATCAAACTGCTCCTATTTTGTTAGGAAGACCATTCTTAAAAACATCCAAGACTAAGATAGATGTTCATAGTGGCACACTTACCATGAAATTTGATGGTGAAATTGTTAAGTTTAATATTTATGATGCCATGTAATATGCTGATGATGATAATCCTATTTATTCTATTGATATGATTGATTCTTTAGCACAAGAATTTTTTAAACTTGATGGAAAAGATGGATTAGAAGTTGCCATTAGTAAGCATCTTGAGAAAGAAAATGAGGAGTTACCCTTGAGTATTAATTTGCAGGAAACTATTGCAGCATTGAACGATTTTCTGAAGTTACAACAGTCAGGCAATGTTTCTTATATTCTGTTACCAGTTTCTAATGAGAGGCCTTTACCCTCTGTTTTACAGGCCCTTATTCTAGATTTAAAGCCTCTCCCCAGTCACCTCAAGTACGTGTTCCTTGGAGACGGAGGAATGTTACCAGTGATCATCTCCAGTAAACTTAGTGCACCGCAAGAAGAAAAGCTTGTGTAGGTCCTTAGAGAGCATAAGACGGGTATTGGTTGAAGAAGGAAGCATTGAGTCAAGCCAATAACAATAAACAAATGCGCTGATTGGGAGGCAACCCAAGGGAGTTCGTTCTTTTTTCTTCTTATCTGCGTATTTATATTTTGGTTATTTTTGTCTTTTCGTTGCATTTTGTAACACCCTGACCCATTGTAACCGAGCCAACATGGCCTAATGCTACGATAACGAAATAAAATTTGATTGAATTTCAATAATGGGAATGTAAGGATGAAGGTCACGATAAACGGATAACAATAATAAAAGAAATAAAAATTAAAAAGGGAATAAAACAAAATGAAAAATAAAAAGAAAAGAAAAGAATTGGAATAAAAATGAGGAATTATATAAATATATATATATATACATATATAAATGGACATGGATACATATATATTAACTGCTAAATAACTTAAAGAGAACATTATATATATATATATATATTATATGTGTGTGGAGTATAATGTAACTGAAGAAAAAAAAAAACAGCAAAAGGGGGACGGAAGCAGGGGAAAAGGCACAAAGCAGGAAAGAACAAAAAAAACGGAAGAAGGGAAGAGAGAAAGGGGGAGAGAGAAAGAGAGAGAGTGGGGGGCGGTTTCTCTTGGTGTTAATCAACAGCCGTGTCTCTTGGTTGTATATACAAGCCGTGTGGTAGAAGCAGAGAAAGAAGAGAAGAAAAAAAAAACAGAGGACGGCTTGGACGCTAGAACAGAGGAGAAAAGGAAGGAGAAAGAGGAAGAAGAAGGAGGAGATAGGTCAAGGGGCACCTTGCGTGAGTTGAGAAAGAAGTGGAGGAGGAACGAGCCAAGACAAATCGGGTCTGGACAGCGGATTCGGAAGTGAAAGCAGTGATTTCTCTGTACGCGCGATTAGGTGAGATAGATCAACTTATGTGATTTTATTTTTATTGTAAGCATGAATTATTGTTTGAAATAGATTTTGGGAAGCATGGGAATTTATTTGATTTATGAATGGATATAGTTGATGCTGGAATTGTTAGAATTGAATCAAAGAAAACAAAAATTAAACAACCGGATAGAATGTTAAACTGGGCGCAACAGTGAAAAATGGAGGAGAAAAACTGATCGGGTGGGGTGATTTTGTTGCGATTAATTGGGTTAGATCATGGGTAATTGATTCTCTTGGGTTTAGGGACATTTTAGAATCAAATCGGGATTGAAACCGTAGGAGAAAACGAGAGAAAACGGAAGGGAAAGGGGCTGCCGGAAAACTGCACAGCCCCTGGTGCGCTACTGTTTCGGTTAATTTGGGAGTGCTCCGGCACTCCGATTTGAAATCCGATGGTAGATTTGAGTTCCCCATGACTGGTAGGTGTGAACCCCACTGAGAAACATAAGAAAATCCATCGTCGGCAAGTCGCCGTTGACGGAGAAGACAACCAACACGCTGGAGTGTTGCTGTGCGGCTGCTGGATTTCGTGATTTTATTTTGGCCAAACCGGGTCGGGTCTAACCCGACCCACCCATTCAGATGACTGCCCAACACTTGTACTTCATGGGTAAATTTTTAAATTTGAGTTTAGATAGTGTTTGGTTAGAAAGGAGAGCTATCCAATGGTTGGGTTAAACTTGAACAGGAAATGAAAAAAAGAAATAATAACGAGGAATGGAAAATTTGTATGTGCAGTGAATTGAACCTGTGACCAAAGGAAAAAGGGGGAGAAGCTTAGCCACTGTGCCACCAAGGCACATGTGGTCTGTTTGGACTCAAATACGATATGTATTAGCTATATTAATTAATTTAAATAAGTGATTTAAATTAATAAATTTTAAATTTAATTCCGAGGCTTAAATTAGTCGAATGAATAATGAAAACTTACTATTTTGGACCCTCTAAATTTAATGGATGAGGTCCGTTTTACGAGACAGGAGTTCCGAAAAAAAATAAAATAACCATAGAATGCCAAAATGACCAAAATGCCCCTACGTCAAAGGTGAGTCAAACGGACTCCGATTTAGTTAAGTAAATAGTGAATTTTTATTAATTCAAACCTACTGGACTCAACGGTGAAGTCCAAATTATGAAAACAGAACCCAAAAAGTAGAGAGACGTAAATGATCATTTTGCCCTTGGATAAATTAAGTTTAAAATGGAAATCGTAAAGTATAATTAGTAAGGGAGGTATTTAGAGTAACAAGGCATAAATTCGGTAAATGATATGAAAACTGAAACATGTTTATTGATTTATAGGCAAGTCAAATGGAAAGGAGAAAGTCACGGGATATTAAGACATTGATAAGGTAAGTGGATTTCTATCTCTTATACGTGGTTTTCCAAGCCACGATCTTTCTATTACTGCCAATTTTGTACTCATGTATTTATACCCACTGTTATTGTTCCCACCATGGATATTGTTCTACCTGGTGGATGTCTATTGGTTGATGGTTCATGGCTTGATTCATTGTGTTGATGCTATTCACTGTATGCTTATGTTATGATGTTCCATGTTTTACACACCTCATATGGAATACGATATAATCCTGAGTTATGTTAAATGCCGGGTCTTGTGCTCAGACACATTACCCTTCTGATGCTATCTGATTGACTGGACCTACGGGTCAATTTATGGGACCTACGGGTCAAACGGACATGTGGCAATGATGGCGTTTTTACGCAGTGAGTTTTAATGGCATTTTATATGCCTTCATGTTAAAGGGGGGTATGCCGGGCCCCAAAAGACCGAGGGTCTGCCAAACCCTGAACAGAGTAAATGCATCGTTCATGTTGACTGTTATGTGATGTTTATTGGATTCATGTGATGTTTCATTTCACTACGAATAGTTCCATGTTGACAGTATCTTTATTCATTTGACTCGATTGAGATCATTCCATTGTGGCAGTACATTTACATCGATTGTGAACGTTGAATGTTCCCGTATTCATGTTATATCACTGTTCTTATTGGGTTATCATGCCTTACTGTTCATTGGCCATTTTGGCACCTTACTATTGACTGAAATTGTTTCCATGACTGGCTATCATGTTCATCTATGATCTTATATGTTCCACGATTACTCTAATCCCGTATTTGAGATAGGCGTTTACTTACTGAGTTTGTAGCTCACCCCTTACTAAATTTTTCAGGTGAGAATGTTACAGAACCACAGTAGGAGATCAGGAGCTTAAGGAGACAGTTGAGGAGCATAATAGTAATGAATGAAGTCTCTCCCATGTACTCACCACCTAAGAATGGTTTAGGATCAATTTATTGTTAGTTTGAAGTTTAGTCTTTAAACAATAATTGTAATAAAGCTTCCGCACTTTAATGTCATGTTCATATTATTTACTGTTATCATTGGTAAAAGAATGGAAAAAGTAGGGACGACCATTGGGCCGGCCCCGCGACACGAGATCCGCATAGGGTGGGTTTCGGGTCGTGACAGCTTGGTATCAGAGCAAAGTCTTAGGTTTTAGTGAGTCATGGGAGACAAGGATTAGAGTACTAGAATTGCTAAAGTCTAAGAGTTAGTCGATGGATAATACTGACATTACTAGGCTAGACTTTTATGCGAACGCTGATAGTTATTTTATGTATACATTGACTGATTATCCTTTACAGGAAAGGTTAACACCAGATGATGATTGGGCTACTGTACCAGTATCCGTAGGTATTTTTTAGTTACTTACAACCTGTTCATATATTGTCTGGAGAATTGATTTATAGTTCCACATTTACTGCTAAGTTGAACTTAGAAACAGAACCTCTAGGCTATAAGTTAACTATTTCAATACCATCGAGGGGTTTATCATTGATGAATATTATATATTGGACGAAGATACTATATGTTATGATGAAAACTGGTGATTCTTGAAAAATTGAGATGATTCAGTAAATAATTACCTGTAGGGAATAGTAATATGTTTGAAAATAAATGATGAGGATTTTCGAGGAATGACACTGAAAATATTTGAGGAGATTTCGATAAATGTTATGGATAAATAAAATGTTTGAATGAGAGATAGAAATTGAATGGATAATCACAGAAGGACTAAAAATATAAATTCTTAAGTAAGTCATAAGTGGACCCTGATAGAGTAGAAATGAGTAAAGTCTTGAAGACAATTCCTAAATGAGCGAGATTGCTAGAATTGATCTTATGAAATGTGATGATTTTGGAAAGAGGCTGACACATGATGAATGAATGTTAGGGAGAGATCCATGAATCTTGTAATCTAAGATGAGGTGTGATTGATTTAGTCAATACTCTATCGAGTTAGATGAAGTAAATGACAAATGATTTTGAGTAACTGTTAGATATCAATGTGATCTAACTGATCGTAAAGACTGGACTAGTAGTAAATCATTTAGAGGAATCGTGAATTTAACATGATATATGATTCTGAGGCACTACGAGGAAATCATTATTGAATGATATATATAAGGCATATGAGATACAGATCATAAGTACACGGTTATTAACCGATTGGATATCTTTGGAGGAACTAAGAATTTGAGGATTTAAATAGTTAAATGATTGGTGACTTTTGGAAAACGATAGCTTGATTAAATACTAAGGTTACTAGTTTTTGGGAAAGACTATGCTATGACTGACTTGATGTTTCTTGGACGATTGAGATGATTAAATGAATAGAAACTTTTGGGAGGAAGTAGTATGCTTGAGGACAAAGGTTGAGGATTCTTAGAAAGAATAATACCAGTGTTGAGGTGGATGACTCTTAAGTCATTACATTGGAATTGATCTATGAATTGGGGGAAACTAGCATGTTAACAAGGGCAGCAACAAATGCTCTTTTAAAAGATATAAGGTGACATAGAGTTGGGATTATGAAATCTTGAAAATTCGAGGAATTTAACAAGAAGTCTATGTAAGAGATGGTCTGAGGAAGACTTACTGAATGGTAACATGAGGCGTTAAGACTCTAGATAGACTGACGATATGTCAGAATTAGGAGGATTCTTGAGTGAGTCATATAGAGTAAAGACAAATGCATTATTGGTAGATAGAGACTGATTAAATGAGATTATCAAGTGAACATTTATGAACTGTGATGGTCCTAAAAGGAGATTGACACGTGATAAATGATAGTTGGGAAAATTCAATAGATCTTATTAACCTAGGTAACAATAGGACCTAATTGTGGGTTATACTTTATTGAGCTAGCTGAATCTAACTCAAAAGATAAATGATTGATGACATTGAATGATTTTGAGGATTTATGTGACCTAGCAATTAAAGAGACGAAAATTGTGGCATACGTAATGCATATAAAAACTAGTGAGGACAACGACTATGCTAAAGTGCTACCTAATTAATTAGGTTATGAGAACAATCAAGATCGAGGTAGAAAGTAGGAATAACTGAATTGTGACACAAAGGAAGTAGGGAATTTCCATTTGGAAAAAAAAAAAAAAATTGATATCGTTGTGATAAACTTTGAATGTCAAATGTAACGATAAAATGATTAGACGACTAAATGATGTGAACAATCCTAAAATATGATATGAAGTCACAGAATGTACAAGGGACTCCCTCTACGGTTGAATAAGTTCTTGAAAGAACGAAATGAAAAAAAGTGAATAACGACCGGAGAGAGAAATGTAACATATGATGGAAAACCGAATATAATGACGAGGATAAGAAATGAGACAGTTGAACAACCGTTATGAGCAAAGGTAAGTGAAACCAAAAGAATGGTTATAAACTAACAAGTCATAAGACTTGAGACTTGAACTGATCAAATGATGTGGAAAATCCTAGGTAAACCAAATATGATAACACCATTAAGGATGCTTTCAAAGTAGACTATCACATGAAGAATCAGTGACTGGGGTAAAAGACTACCCTAAAATTTTATAAGTATATGTACCATACCTTAATCTATGAAGGGATGAGGAATCAAAACATATGAAAAGAGCAATGGTAAAAAGCACATGCCTATAATGTGGAAACAAAAATAGAGGAATTGATCTCCTTAATATATCTAAATCATAAAATGATAAGCATGAATTTGAAAACAAAGACAGTAATGCCAATGAACAATACAAGTGAAATGAAAAGAGGATTGATAAATCTTCAAGAAATGGACAATTGATTAAGAAATCACAAATGAAAAGTTCGAATAAATTTGAGAACACCCGAGCAGGGGATAAATATTGTAATGCAAAGAGAATACGAGTAAATCGTCCTAACACGAACCAAAAGATGTTTATGAAAACGAAAGGGAATATGATACTTTGTCCTTAGGAAAACTTAAAGTACTTGAATGAGATGTCCAAAACACTCTAAACGATAGAGGTGGTGTAGTCTAGTTACACCGTTGACTTCCTAGGACCTCTACCAAAGAAACGGATAGAAAAAAAAAAAAAAAAAGGGATCGAGGTGCTAGATATCTTTACTTGGCACATGTCAATGGAAGGTGGGAGACCATGAACAATAAAACAATTACGACTTAATACCAAATGAGATGAATATAACAACTAGCGGCAAAACTAGTCAGGAGACTAGGTAGCAAGGAGAAATAGTCAAGTAACTGAAATGATGACTCAAGGTGAGTAATGAAAGTACTAGATCCCTAGCCCCAGATTTGGGAATTAAAGAAATATGCATGAGAATGTTAATATTAAAATTTGGAGACAATGAGTGAAAGTCCCGAGGAAGTAAAAGGGTCAAACCCTTAACTTTTAAATTCACTATTGAAAGAAAATAAAGAGGAATATAAAAGAACTATGAATCCTATAGAAAGAAATCTTCCTGCCTAGCATATAGTATCTGAAGAATAAAGATAAGTTCAAGAGACAGGTTACAAAGAAAATTATGTTGATGAAACTGGCATGATGAGGTGACAGAGTTTCATGGATTACGAACATTCGAGTTTTGAGGACAAAACTCAATTTAAGGGGGGTAGAATGTAACACCCTGACCCATTGTAACCGAGCCAACATGGCCTAATGCTACGATAACGAAATAAAATTTGATTGAATTTCAATAATGGGAATGTAAGGATGAAGGTCACGATAAACGGATAACAATAATAAAAGAAATAAAAATTAAAAAATTAAAAAGGGAATAAAACAAAATGGAAAATAAAAAGAAAAGAAAAGAATTGGAATAAAAATGAGGAATTATATAAATATATATATATACATATATAAATGGACATGGATACATATATATTAACTGCTAAATAACTTAAAGAGAACATTATATATATATATATATATATTATATGTGTGTGGAGTATAATGTAACTGAAGAAAAAAAAAAAAACAACAAAAGGGGGACGGAAGCAGGGGAAAAGGCACAAAGCAGGAAAAAACAATAAAAAAACGGAAGAAGGGAAGAGAGAAAGGGGGAGAGAGAGAGAGAGAGAGAGAGTGGGGGGGCGGTTTCTCCTGGTGTTAATCAACAGCCGTATCTCTTGGTTGTATATACAGCCGTGTGGTAGAAGCAGAGAAAGAAGAGAAGAAAAAAAAAACAGAGGACGGCTGGACGCTAGAACAGAGGAGAAAAGGAAGGAGAAAGAGGAAGAAGAAGGAGGAGATAGGTCGAGGGGCACCTTGCGTGAGTTGAGAAAGAAGTGGAGGAGGAACAAGCCAAGACAAATCGGGTCTGGACAGTGGATTCGGAAGTGAAAGCAGTGATTTCTCTGTACGCGCGATTAGGTGAGATAGATCAACTTATGTGATTTTATTTTTATTGTAAGCATGAATTATTGTTTGAAATAGATTTTGGGAAGCATGGGAATTTATTTGATTTATGAATGGATATAGTTGATGTTGGAATTGTTAGAATTGAATCAAAGAAAACAAAAATTAAACAACCGGACAGAATGTTAAACTGGGCGCAACAGTGAAAAACGGAGGAGAAAAACTGATCGGGTGGCGCGATTTTGTTGCGATTAATTAAGGTTAGATCATGGGTAATTGATTCTCTTGGGTGTAGGGACATTTTAGAATCAAATCAGGATTGAAACCGTAGGAGAAAATGAGAGAAAACGGAAGGGAAAGGGGCTGCCGGAAAACCGCACAGCCCCTGGTGCGCTACTGTTTCGGTTAATTTGGGAGTGCTCCGGCACTCCGATTTGAAATCCGACGGTAGATTTGAGTTGCCCATGACTGGTAGGTGTGAACCCCACTGAGAAACGTAAGAAAATCCGTCATCGGCAAGTCGCCGTTGACGGAGAAGACAACCAACACGCTGGAGTGTTGCTGTGCGGCTGCTCGATTTCGTGATTTTATTTTGGCCAAACCGGGTCGGGTCTGACCCGACCCACCCATTCAGATGACTGCCCAACACTTGTACTTCATGGGTAAATTTTTAAATTTGAGTTTAGATAGTGTTTGGTTAGAAAGGAGAGCTATCCAATGGTTGGGTTAAACTTGAACAGGAAATGAAAAAAAGAAATAATAACGAGGAATGGAAAATTTGTATGTGCAGTGAATTGAACCTGTGACCAAAGGAAAAAGGGGGAGAAGCTTAGCCACTGTGCCACCAAGGCACATGTGGTCTGTTTGGACTCAAATACGATATGTATTAGCTATATTAATTAATTTAAATAAGTGATTTAAATTAATAAATTTTAAATTTAATTCCGAGGCTTAAATTAGTCGAATGAATAATGAAAACTTACTATTTTGGACCCTCTAAATTTAATGGTGAGGTCCGTTTTACGAGACGGAGTTCCGAAAAAAAATAAAATAACCATAGAATGCCAAAATGACCAAAATGCCCCTACGTCAAAGGTGAGTCAAACGGACTCCGATTTAGTTAAGTAAATAGTGAATTTTTATTAATTCAAACCTACTGGACTCAACGGTGAAGTCCAAATTATGAAAACAGAACCCAAAAAGTAGAGAGACGTAAATGATCATTTTGCCCTTGGATAAATTAAGTTTAAAATGGAAATCGTAAAGTATAATTAGTAAGGGAGGTATTTAGAGTAACGAGGCATAAATTCGGTAAATGATATGAAAACTGAAACGTGTTTATTGATTTATAGGCAAGTCAAATGGAAAGGAGAAAGTCACGGGATATTAAGACATTGATAAGGTAAGTGGATTTCTATCTCTTATACGTGGTTTTCCAAGCCACGATCTTTCTATTACTGCCAATTTTGTACTCATGTATTTATACCCACTGTTATTGTTCCCACCATGGATATTGTTCTACCTAGTGGATGTCTATTGGTTGATGGTTCATGGCTTGATTCATTGTGTTGATGCTATTCACTGTATGCTTATGTTATGATGTTCCATGTTTTACACACCTCATATGGAATACGATATAATCCTGAGTTATGTTAAATGCCGGGTCTTGTGCTCAGACACATTACCCTTCTGATGCTATCTGATTGACTGAACCTACGGGTCAATTTATGGGACCTACGGGTCAAACGGACATGTGGCAATGATGGCGTTTTTACGCAGTGAGTTTTAATGGCATTTTATATGCCTTCATGTTAAAGGGGGGTATGCCGGGCCCCAAAAGACCGAGGGTCTGCCAAACCCTGAACAGAGTAAATGCATCGTTCATGTTGACTGTTATGTGATGTTCATTGGATTCATGTGATGTTTCATTTCACTACGAATAGTTCCATGTTGACAGTATCTTTATTCATTTGACTCGATTGAGATCATTCCATTGTGGCAGTACATTTACATCGATTGTGAACGTTGAATGTTCCTGTATTCATGTTATATCACTGTTCTTATTGGGTTATCATGCCTTACTGTTCATTGGCCATTTTGGCACCTTACTATTGACTGAAATTGTTTCCATGACTGGCTATCATGTTCATCTATGATCCTATATGTTCCACGATTACTCTAATCCCGTATTTGAGATAGGCGTTTACTTACTGAGTTTGTAGCTCACCCCTTACTAAATTTTTCAGGTGAGAATGTTACAGAACCACAGTAGGAGTTCAGGAGCTTAAGGAGACAGTTGAGGAGCATAATAGTAATGAATGAAGTCTCTCCCATGTACTCACCACCTAAGAATGGTTTAGGATCAGTTTATTGTTAGTTTGAAGTTTAGTCTTTAAACAATAATTGTAATAAAGCTTCCGCACTTTAATGTCATGTTCATATTATTTACTGTTATCATTGGTAAAAGAATGGAAAAAGTAGGGACGGCCATTGGGCCGGCCCCGCGACACGAGATCCGCATAGGGTGGGTTTCGGGTCGTGACACATTTTACCTTACATTGGGGACAATGTAAGTTTTAAGTGTGGGGGAGGGATTTCGGTTGTGTTTTAATTTTGTGTGGTTTTAAAAAAAAAAAAACAGAAAGAGTTTTGCTTTTTGTTTTTGTGGTTTTCAATGAATTTTTGGTTGTGTATGTCATGAGCAAGATTCAATTAGACTTGAAAAATTCATAACATGATTGAATAAGTAATCTTCGAACTTAGAATTAATTAGTTTAGTTATTTTCCTTAAGGATGGTAATGACTAGATTTGGTAGACAAAAGCTGGTGAGATTTTAAGCCTTTAGACTGACACATCCATATCAGTCTCACTATTTTCTTTTATGTGAGATATTCTTCCATGGATTTGTTTCTCTAGAACTTGCCTTGATTCTCTTCGAGGTCATATTGACATATGCATGCATGAACATGATTAAGACCCTCTTTGTTATAAGCTACATAAGCCAAATAGCTTACCTTGTAATTAAGTTTTCCTTTGTTGAACCCCTTTGAGCTTTTTTTTTTTTTTTTTTCGTTTAATGTGAACCCACTTTACAAGCTTTAAACCCAAAAAATAACGCGTTTACCCAGGCCATAGAGCTAGTGGAGCATTGTTCATCATTATGATATATATTAATGTGCAAGAAATAAGTGTGGGGATATCTGGATTTGTGGTATGGCTACGACTGGTGAAACGGAACATGTTTTCATTCTCAATTCGTGAGTTCCATTGTTGATGTAATTTTGGTGACAAAAAAAAAAGTAAAAACGAGAGAAGAAGAAAGGAAGTGATTGAGGAAACTACTTTTAATGTTACAAACTGTCCATGTTCATAATTCCTCCAAAAATACCAAGAAAAGGGTCTGTTTATACGTGATATATACAAATTAAAAAAGCTGCTGAATGGAGTGATTGGTTTTACATGTCTTATATATTTGAGCTTGAGTTGATTCATTTTTGCTCCACTAGTTTCGATGGCTTTTGAGCTACATTCCTAAATATTTCCCACCTTGATCCTAAACCCCGTTACAACCCTTGAAAAGTCCTTATTGTAACACCCCGACCGTGATTAATTAATAATTAGTTGCTAATTATTAATTAGAACCGACGTAAATAATAATTAAGAAGCTAATCGGGAACCTCATGATAGACCCATAAAATAACTTAAGCATATAAGAAATGAGGGCTGTTGTGTCCGAATCTCATTACCAATTAATTAGGTGAAATGATGTTATTCTAACACTAAGAAAACTTGAGTTAGCGAACTACAGAAATCCCAAGGGATTAATAACCGACACTAGACCTTGGAGATTAAAGCTAACCTAAATAGGAAATGACCAGAAGAAACCGCATCGAAAAAGAAGCAACGAAAAAGAAGATATTTAGAAAATAGCCGAAGCAGTTAAGTGCGCCAACCAAACAAGGCCTAAGCCCAAAATATGGAAAATTCCCAAAATTGTGGCCAAGGGGACTTGAACCCTTGACCAAGTGGGCATGATTCTTGTTGTCCAAAAAGTTACCAAGTGGGCTGTTGGCATCTTTGTGCCTATATGTGCAACCAATTTTTATTTAAACTCAAATTAGCCAAGGCCACCTCCCAAATTGGCCAATGGTCTTACATGCAAATCCCACATCATTGGCTTACCTCATCTCCTCCCTCTTCAGTCTATCAATCAGCCGAACCTCCACTATTATATGTATACATGGAGATATATAGGGGAGACAACATGATTTCATTACACCCCCATCCACCAACCAGCTTTCCTGCATCCAAATTCTGGTTTTAGAAAACAAGCAACATGAGCAAACTGTGTGCTCTATGTATATATCAGATTTGGTGTGAGACCATGAGAGGGATTTAGAGAGAGAAAGTGAGAACTTGGAGTGCAAGTCCATGTGTGTGTGAGCTTGAGTGTGGCAACCTTGTGAACAAGAAGGAGGCCTAGACAATCCGGGGGAAGTTCTGTGAAGTTCTGAACCGAGCCATAAGAGAGAGAAGGCCACTGTTAGAAGGTATAACTTCAAAATTCTCCATTTCCTTATTTTGAATTAAGAACTATTTTGATCATTGTGGAGCTTGTTAGATTACATGCATACATTATTTTTTACTTTAGGAACTATTTTATGATACTGTGAAGGTTAGAAGTGTCGGAATGGCCAAGAAACCTTGAAACTGTAACCAACCTCCATTGATGGACCTTAGAAAACCCAGGTCTGAATCGACCCTAGCAGAATGAGATCCTAAGTGTTGGAACGTGAGATAGACCTCAAGGGGATCTCAAAAACCATGAGCCGCGACCCTAGAACCTAGTTTAAGGCCCTCAAATTTCAAACTCTAGCCACGGGTTTAAAACCCAATTCTTCAAAAAACTTGATCAAACTGAAATATTAGGACAGGGACTTGAACCCCACGATGCAAGGATCACAACAAAACAAATTTCACGAAGATTGGACCAAAAACGGGCATTTTAGAATCAGTTGCAGGTCACGGTTATCATTTTTGAAACAGAGCCATAGAGCTCGAATCGATGCATAAAATGGATGCTAGGATGTTGGTATGGTTCCCAGAAATCGATTAGGATCGATAACAGTAAGAAAAGATGCATGAAATCCCACGAATTTGAAGATTTAAAAAACTGTAAATTAGGGCTACAGTACGCAGAAGCGAGGGGGAAGACGGAGTTGACTCGGCCGAGTTGACCGAGTGAAGCTGAGTTGGCCCAGTCGACTCATACACGTGTCGGGCAACGAACTGGCCACCGCATAAATAAAACTGTGTCGTTTTGGCTAAACTGCTTTGTTTTAAAATTGAAATCGGACTGTTTGGTTCCTCGGTTAATAAATTAAAATCAAGGATAGGGTCTGTCTAAACCGAGGATAAGGGGTTTAATGAGGTTATGGCATTCCGGTTTTCCTGAAGTAGACTGAACCGGCTGGTTCAGTAGGTTAGTCGACCGGTCTAGGGTTTTAAATCTAAAACCCACTGGTTCATAGTTAAAATTTAAAATAATTAAACCAGAATTTCTGGTATTTACAAACTTACCCCAACTGTTTTATAGAATTATACAATGGCCCAGATTTCTGAAATTTCATGCAATTATACCCCTGGAAAATTAATAAAAATAATAAAATAATTATTTAATTATTTTATAAAAAGGGAATAATTACTATTTTGCCCTTGGGCATTAATTGGGTCAAACGGAGTCCAAATTTAATGAATCAATAGTGTATTTTTACTATTTTGGGCATTCCGGACTCAACGATAGAGTCCGATTTATGAAACCAAGTCCCAAAAAATACAGACATGTAAAGGGTAGATGACCGTATTGCCTCCAATATGCCCGATGTCCAAATAAGGCAAGTTATTAGTGCATTCTTATTATCTTGGCACTTCTGAAACCAACGGTGAGGTCCGTATTACGAAATAAAGTATGGCAAAATATGATACGTCAATAAAATAAGGCTCACGATAAAACATTAGGACATAATACGATTTAAGCATAATTAGAAACATCAATATGAGGTATTTGAAGTACATTAAAGTTAATAGATTATTGTGAATTGTTTCTAGGAACTACAAAGGGAAGGGAACAACCAACTAATAGTGCAAACCTAGGAAATCAAGGTGAGTAATCTTGTATTTGAAGTGGAGATTTTAACTCCACGATTTAAATGATGTTTTAAACTTCAAAATATCTGAAGCATTGAATGTTTAAATTCCACATTTCATGATTCCTGTATTGAGATATTCCGCTCTTATAATTCTCTTGCGACATGTTCAGTGAATGATTTTTGTTACTATTCTCTTTGAAAGTATTTAACATGTCATCTGTTCCGAAATGTTATTCCAACTATGTGAAGATTCTGTCAAGAACATCATGTTTTAAATGCTCATAAAAGTATTTCTTGAAGAAGCTAACATTTTGCAAGATAATAATGATGCATAAGCATCACCAGTTATTGAGCACCCTTTGGGTTCTTAATTCAGAAAAATGCCCGGCAGCAGGATCTAATCCCCTAGGCAACGAGATCTCCCAGAAGTAAAACTAGGGTCTGGTTCGAAACGGATCCTCCAGTTAAATAGTGAAAAGATGACAAATGATTTTTGGAAATGGAAGCAGGTTTTACCCTCATTTTCATTGTGCAGGTTTATATATTTTGAAGTGACGTTTTTATTCTCCATGTTTACATCCTTTGAAATGCATATACTCTATTTGAAGGAATGTTTATCTAGCTTGAATACTTTAAATGTTTCAAAGCTATCCGTTATGAAAAGTGCATGTACTCTGTGTTAAAAATGTACAAACAATTGGTAGTGTGCATTTTATAAACTTTCATGTGCGAAACCACTACCAATTGAAAACCCATGACAGATGCAGGAATTACTCATTGGGCTTTTCGAAGCTCACCCCATTCCCTAAATTTTTTCCAGGTAACGATGACTAGTGAGAGCCTTGCTCCATCTTGAGATGATGATTAGTGGCTCTGTATAATCATAAACTTTTGAGGATACTAGAACTTGTAATGGGACAGATTTTGGGATGTACTAGATTTTGGAAAATTATGTACTTAAGCCGAGAGGCAACTGGATAGGTCATGTATATATAAAACCTTAAGTTTTAGTATGCTCTGATTATTATTATTATTATGTGTACCGCTATGAAGAGCGGCAGTACCGGATAGATGTGCGACAGATTTTTAAAAGAAAAGAAAAAGTTTTTTTCACGCTTCCGCAACCACAGGCCGCACCGCCATCCGATACTGTTGCTTATGTGAGCCTTGCCCTAAGGCCTTCGGGCCGAAGGGCGGCGGTCGCGATTCCCTTAATCCACACAGGGTGGGTTACGGGTCGTGACACTTATGATCCGTGTTATGCATGTGATCCCAATGGTGGAGAATGAGAAGATATGCAAGCCTATGGTAGATCATTTCCATTGGAAGGAATTTGAGCGAAACACATACCCTTTAAACGCATGAGAGTTGAGTGTTTATTTTTGTGAGGGTCTACGTATTTAGTTTACTCCATCTTCGAGTGAAAATGCTTACTAAGTAATTGTAAGTTATTTAAAAATGTTTGTTCATGATATGTTATGCATTTTCCAGAGTTTTATTTTTCTTTGTTGATAGCAGTTGCAACCTTGGTGTTTTTGGAAAAAGTAAATTTGAGTTTTGCCTGAGGACGAGCAAAAGTTAAGTGTAGGAGAATTTGATGAGAATACAAAATGTCATACTTTTCTCCCTTAATGTTTAGTCTTTTATACTTATTTAGTGCCTAAATTTACTCATTATTCTTATTTTTTGATTTAGGATGCAAATGGAGGCGTTAAGTGCAAAAAACGCTAATTGGGTGATTTTTGGACAATTTCAACATCACTTCGTAATCTAGGCATAACTCTCTCATCCTGAGCTCCGATTGAGATGATTTAAGATGCTATGGAAAGCCAAGAAACCGTTCTACAAAGTTCATGTTTTGAGGTTTGAAAGATTCCTGCTGAAGCAAGGTCGAAATCGGGCTTGAAGTTGCTGCACCTGCACTGTTGACGTTTTTGGCTGCACGAAATTCTAATATGCAGGTCCACGCAATTTATTTTTGGAAATTCCATATCTAGTGCAAGAATTCCAGCTGAAATACTACTTTCCTAGTTATATTAGGACTTTATTTTATTTTTAATGAAGGCTTCTAAGAGCAGCCGTCACACACGCACATCTCTCTCCCTCTCTCTCTCTCTCTCTTCTTCTCAAACTTCTCCGTCAAGTTTTCATGGTCGTGCGTGGCTAAAATTTTATAATTGGTCAAAGGAAATAGAAGTGATGAGTGCACAAAAGTGCACTCTAAATACCCGATTATTTGATTAAAATACTAGAAAGTGAATAGAAATGTTGGGATATAATTGACATTATTTTATTTAATTTCTATTTACAGTGAGATATATTTGATCATTAATTTATAAGATTTTATATCTCAAATATTGCATTATTTTTTGGCGAGAGATAGTTTGCAATTGTGCTTTACACTTAATTTTTTGGAATAATTTTTGACTTTTTGGCAGATTCGACCATTGAGTTTCAGTTGAGATTTGGATGGCTTTAGAGTTTTAGAATGAGAAAATGGTATTCATGAAGTTTTTAGAGGACGTCTTGGGCTTTTCAGAAAGGCTTGGTTTACAAAAATCGGAGTTCATTTGGGCCTCCAAACATTGTTTCGAAATCAGGTCTGAAAAACTGCTCTAAATTCTGTCCGTTCAACCAACTTGAAGAGGCCATAACTTGAGCTTCCGAAGTCCACATCAGGTGATTTTTGAGCCTAAACTTATCTACTCATCCAGGGCTACAACTTTCGTGAAGAGATCGAGTAGAGATTCAGTCGTTATCTAAGAGAAAACGAAGCGTAAAAGTGGCGGCTATAGGCACGCGCGGCTGGGAAAGGAAAAGTACTAAAAGGAAAATAAAATAAATAGAAAAATGGGCTTCAGAAAGCAGCAGTTGAAAAGTCAAGGAAAATAAAAGAAGAAAAAATAAAAAGAGAAAGAACAAAGTAGGAGGGAAATGAGTCCATGCGGTTGGCTGATCAAGAGGGTGTGACTCAACCTAAGGCTTGATGTGGGGCCCGGCCAAAAGATAAAGAGGCATGGCTGCATTTTAAAACATGAACCAAATATGCACTGTGCTTGTGCGGCTAAGTGTGGCTTGAGAGAGGCGCGGAAGGGCTGATTTTGTGTGGGCCCGCGCAATGGGCTTGAGTTTTTTTGGTGCGGCTGGGAGTTTTAAAGCCAAATGGGCTTGTGCGGAGGATTTGAGAAGTGAAGTCAGGCCAGGCGCAAGGTTTGAAGGAGCATACATATAAAAAGAAAAAAACAAAAGAAAACCTAAAAGGGGGAGATAGAATGGAGCTGCGACTGTTTTGGGGGAATGAGAGGGCTGCGGCGCGGCAGTATACAGAACAGAAAAAAATCAGTCGCGGCTACTCTATGGCTCAGCTTTTCTTCGTGAGGTTTATTGTAATACCTCGACCCGAAATACCGGGTCATATGGCACGTATTACGAGATTTACAAAAAAATAATTAATTAATTTAATTATTAATTAATTAAGCATGAGAAAAGTATATATATTAATTATATTATATATTTATATGTATAAGTGAAACATGTATGTATGTAAGTATGTATGAGTATGAAATGAAAAGAGTGAACAGTGTGTGAAAAGGTGTGTGTGTGTGTGTGTGTGTGTCGGCTGGTGTGTGTGTGTGTGTGTTGTCTTATATGTGTATATGTATATATATGTATATATATTATATGTATAAATATCTAGAATCAAATTAATGCAAAGTAGGAAAGAGAGAAAGCAAATTTATGAGATGGGAAGTCTAGAGTAGGGCTATGAAATCAGAGAGAGAGAGAGAGAGAGGATGGAGGGGAGAGAAGAGTCGGTCACCTTCTCTTTAAAAAGCCAAGCATGCAAACCATGCTTTCTTCTTGCAAAAGAAACCAAAGGAAGAAGAAGTGAGGAGAATAGAGAGAGAATTGGAAGTAGAACAAGATAGAAATCAGGCATAACAGGTAAAGTTTCCAAATTTTTACATTTTTCTCTCTCTAAAAGTTTGATTGATAAGAACTGTTTTAAGTTGTTTATATACGTAGAATATGTTATATACATGTTTAGAAGTGTAATAAGCATGAAATTTAAGCTTTAAAACACCTAAAAACACCTAACCCAGAAGCATCCTCTATTGATGACCTTGCATGAAGCAGGTCTGATCCGAGGGAAACCAAACTTGGTTTGGTGTATAAGGACCTCTAGTAGACCCTACAAGCATACTAAAAACCTATGTACGCGACCTTGAAGCTCAAAAATCGACCCTCAAATGTCAAGATGCAGGTTACAGGTTCACACCCCAAACCTCTAAACTTATGATTTAAGCCATCTCTTTAAATGAAGACTGAATCCCCATGAAGAGGGGATCACAGCAAGCCAAACCTCATCAAAAATGGTTAAGAAACGAGCATGAACAACCGAAATAACAGTTCGGATTATCCACTTCAAAACCGAACATATGTGAGGGTTTTAAACTCCAAAACGAATGCCAATCTACTCGTTTATCTCTTAGGGATAAGTTGGGACCAAAACAGTGGAGGTTGGCTGAGTAGAAATGCACGAAATAGGAAGAAATGGCTTCGGAGATTAGGGTTTTCAGAGGGGGTCTCGTGGGGAAGATGAAGACGAGTCAACTCGTTTTTAAAAATGGGGCTGAGTCGACTCAGACAGGTGGTAGCCTCTGGGCTTGCCACCGATTAAATGCAACAACGCCGTTTTGGGTGTCGGTTTAAGTTTAAATGAGATCTAGGGCTGACGTCATGATGACGTCAGCCACATGTAAGCAGACCGGCTAAACCGGTTGGTTTGCAACTGAACCGGACTGGTTCATTTAAAATTGGACCGAACCCTTTGGTTTATTTAATTAATTAAAAATAAAATAAACCAACACTTTACCTATTTACGGATTGACCCCAGAAGTTTTTAGAAATACTACTGTGGCCCAACTGAGGGAAAATTTATGCATTAAGGCCCCTGAAAAATAATTAAATAATTAAATTATTAATTTAATTATTTAATAAATAAGGTTAAATTACTATTTTACCCTTGGCTCATAAATAGGGCAAATGAAGTCCAAATTAAGCTTATGAATAGTGTATTTTTACTATTTTGGACATTCTGAGACTAATGGTAGGGTCCGTTTTACGAGACGGAGCCCAAAAAATAAAAACACGTAAGGGGTAAATGACCAAAATATCCCTGACCCGAAATTTACAAGTTATTAGTGTATTCTTACTATCTCGGACCTTCAGAGTCCAATGGTGAGGTCCACGACACGAGATGAGGTCCCGAAAAATAAAGACACAAAAAGGGTAAAAAGACCAAAATACCCCTGGTACCCCTAAAGCCGAAATGAGATCAGAAAAGGTCTAAATTAACTTTCTTTGACATCCAGGACTCAAAAGTGGAGTCCAAATTACGAAACGAAGTACAGAAAAATATGACACGTAAAACGATAAATGACCATTTTACCCTTTTACATATAACAGTCCGAATTAAATGATTGGAAAGCCTAAACCGACTTTCTTCGACACTCCGGACTCAATGGTAGAGTCTATTCGACCAAAAGAAATGTCTAAGATAAAAAGACATAAAATTTGATGAATAGCATCTGTTAGATGACTATGAACTGAAATGATGCCAAAGTACTAATACTAAGGCAAGTACGAGAAACGAAATACGAAAAGACATGACACGTAAACATGTCAAATAAATAACTTTAAATTAAAGTTAATGGAACTCCCAGAAGAGTATAAATTGAAATAAATTCAATTTCTAACACGTTAAATTATGTCATAGGTTACAAGTACGAGTTAAAGTAAGTACCTATGAAATTGTGAAATCATTTTAGGATCTAATACGGTTTAAGCATAAGTTAAGGAATATCGAGATGATAATACAATGAATGTGAAGTTGATGAGATATTTATGAATTGTTCTTAGGAACTACAAGGGAAGTGGGAAAGCGCATTTTTAGTACTAACCCTAAAGAATCAAGGTGAGTAACCCTACATTCGAATTAGAGATTTTACTTCACAAAATTCAATGAAGTTTTGAGTTCAAGTTATGAAAAGTATTTGAATATCGAATTCAGTTTTCATACGTCTTTTGTTTTAAATTATTCTGCTCAGTTAGTAGATTTAATTACAGTCCTTTTTAAATATGCCTTAGCATGTTTGAGTTTTTATTGCAAAATCTCTGAGATATATTCTGAATTCGTATATTCTGAGAATTGAAAGTTCTATTATAAAGTTATATGCCTTATGTTTAAATACTCTTGAATAGTATTTATGAGGAGAAGTCATGAGATAAAAGTAGTTTTCTTGAAATACAAGATAACTGTGCATAAGCACGAGACAGGGTATTGGAGTTCGCAAGGGACTCTATTATCTTGTGGAGCCGACAAGCTTTTGGGTTCCACGGAACTCAATGGATTGTCAAATGTCTGGTAGCAGGATCTAATCCCACAGGGAAAGAGATATCTCGACAAGAGTAAAACGGGAGTCTGGTTCGAAACAGATTCCAAGAGTAAAAGTGAGAAGAAAAGATATTTGAAAATGAAAGTAGCTTTTACCCTCATTTTCATATTTACATGATTGAGTTTTTTTTTATATACTCTATTTACAGAAGAACATCTTTTTAGCTTGAACACTTTACATGTTCCAGAGTTACGAGTTTTATGGATGCATATATTTTGTATTCAGAGTTACAAGTTTATATTAAAAACATATGTTAGCTTGAATGTTTAAAATATTTCAACGCTATGAGTTTATTGAATGCATATATATTCTGTGTTCAAAAGATACGAACAATTGACAGTGATTGATTTACAAACTTTATGAACTAAAACCACTGTTGATTGAAAACCCCATGACGAATGTTGGAATTGCTCACAAGCTTAGATTAGCTTACCCGAACTTTGTTCGGACCCCCCTTTCAGGTGATTGATAGCAGCTAAGTTTGAAGACGGTGCGTTTGCCGGCTTATGGAGATTTGAGTAGATGAACCCTTTTGGTGTTATGTAATATTTAATAGTATTTTTGTTTCAGATACAATATGACGATATGTATAAATCCTACGGGGTAACTAGTATTAATGGTTGTATGACATAAGTTTGTAATATTTTAGTTATGCTTTGATCGTATAACCATGTGTATGGATATGTTAGAGCGGCAGTATTGGACGGTGTGCTTAAATTTTAAATGAGAAAAGAAAAAGTTTTCACGCTTCCGCAAAACACAGGCAGCACCGCCGTCCGATACCGTTGCTTACAGGACCGTTCCGCCCAATGGCCCCCGGGCCTGAGGGTGGCGGGTCACGATCTGAGGATCCGCACAGGGTGGATTTCGGGTCGTGACATTTATGTTACCCATCTTGTACATGGGTAACTAAATTTCTAAGTGGGGTTAGGGATGAACTTGCACCATAAATGATTATTTTAATTTATTTTTGATTCCTGTATATGGTTTTCACTTGTTAAATCCTTTGATGATCATTCATAATTAATTGTTGAATTTTATTGTCCGAATAATTAAAGGGTTTAGTCCGTTTATAGATTCAGTCATACTTTTTCTATCGAATGGATTAATGTTTTGATTATTTTTGGAACAATTAAATATTTATATTGATTCAATTCTCTGCTGCAATATTGCTTGTTGGGTATATTGTCGTCGTTAGGTTTTTTCAATGTGAATAATAACTTGTGTGATTTAAAAGTGTTGAATGATTTTTCAAAGGGTTATTTTCAGTCTAATTGTGGTTCATAATTGTATATCTTCTGATTGAGATTTTTGGGATTTAATTTCTCAATTGAGTTATTAGTGAATTAAAAATAATTAAAATACCAGATATGTGCAAGGGATTCCCGAAGCTCCACTGTTCATTAAATTTGAGTACTTTGTCCGTTAATCATTTTATTTAATTTTAATTTGCAATTCATATCACTTTTCTATAATTTTATTTTCTTGTTAATCGTTTAATATTTCTTAAGTTTCAGAAATTGTCTATTATTCTTTTAATTTTGTCTCCCTATGGAATCGACACCCTAAAGCTACACTACAACTACCACGTTATTCTTTGGGCGTAATCAAGAAGCCTCAAAATCAATAAAACTGTGAGATCTAATTTGTTTTTATTGTTTAATTTATGCTTTGAGTATCGGATGTTTTTCTGTGCTTATTTTCATGATTGTCTCGTTTAATTACTAGGAGGCCTACTAGTTTATTATTCATTCCAATCTACTGCTAGATTAGATATTAAATCCATAATTGTTTGATCCCTCTAATTTGTGAAGCAATTAAGATTTAATGATTTGCAGCGTCAGAAATTATTAGATCTTAGGAAGAACATTTGACTAAATTAAATGCAACCGTTTGTGCTTATGTTGTTTAGCTTCATCGATCTCTCTAATTTTTAAGGCTGCTACTAGATTAAATCTTTAGTGCTTGTCTTGGGTTGTTTAGTAGTTAGGGTTAATTAGATCGCTTGTTTTTTAATTAATTACGATTAAGGAGAGATGGAAAAATAGTTTCAACGGTGAATATTCAAAGTGTGAATTGATATATACTTGCATCAGTGATCAGTTATAAAATTCCGATAGTGGATGTTGACTTAGACCAATGCTTGCTCTTTTAATTGAATTTGATATTTTAATTTAAATTGTTCCTTAGGTTGTTTTTTGTTTAAAATTGTTTTCGTTATACTCAAACCCTCCATCTTTGTTCATATAGCATAAAACTAGGCAAGATACTCTCCATGGAAACGATCCTTACTCCACTACTACATATATATTTTTAGGAGTTTAGGTTTTATTTATTTTTGGTTGCTTGCGACAGTACACCAACATATTTGGAATGAGCTAACTTAGCTCAGTAAGTAAATTCCCTCACTCTGTCATAGGTCAGGGTTAGTCCAAATAGAAGGATATGAACAATAGCAAGCAAAGGATATAATATCACAATAGCCAGTCACTAAGAGTATGAATTAGTGAAAATGACTCGTAGGTCCAAAAGGCACATCCCAAGGTAGTATGATACAGATAATGTAAATGATATAACAAGTCAAGAATAGGGATTGGCCTATACAATAGCCAGTTGCCACAAGTCACAATATAGCAATTCAAGTCCAAAGATAGGCATGCAAAGTATATCAATAACCAAAGAGTGCATCATCAGATAATCCAAAGATAGGCTTGCAAGGCGTATCAATAACCAAAGAATGCATCATTAGCTAATCCAAAGATAGACTTGCAAGTCGTATCAATAACCAAAGAGTGCATTATCAGAATATGTTAAATAAAATATATGAGATACTAACAGAATAGATGCTATCAATCGAAGGGTCCAACTACCCTCAAAAACACTCATTCAGGTTCACCCCTCTATCGGGTTCCTAAATAGTACTAGAGCTCTTTACATATATCATGTCCTCGATGGACTAAGTGTTGGGCATCATTCCCAAGCACCGACCCGTAGGTCTACCTTAACATCTATAGAATCAGATGGATGTTGTGACAAGCACAACTCCCGACACTTATAATAATATCATGATCAACAGAATTCCACAAGAGATGTACATATATGTGAAATAACAAATTCTCAGTAGTGAAAAACATAGCAATTTTCCAATATCCAAGCAAGGTAAAGAAATGAACAAGTAATTCACATTAGGATATTGGCAATTGAATTCTTATCATATCCACAAGGTAGAACAGGCATCAAATTGTGGAAATCAATAATGTCAGGTATGTATATAATACAAATTGGTAGCATCGAGGAAATAAAATTTTGACATGGCTAAGAATTACCACATGTTAGAGTTCAGGTTTTACTTACCTCAAAATAGTTCCTCTTCCCTTCAAGAGGAAACCAAACCTTTTGATGTCCCTTTAAACCAAGAAATATTATTTAGTTTGATATCATTCATAGACTTAATCTGATTTTATTGATGAATCTACAGTCTTTTAGTCTCGGGTGTCGTATTTTAGGTCTATGGACCCATTTACCCTCTTAGTCGCATCGTTATACCTTTATGGTGTCCTTAAAATAGCCAATTTCATATATCAATATTTTGGATATTTTATTTGGTAAAACAGACTCTACCGTTGAGTCCGGAACGTCGAGAAACCTTAGGGTTGGTACTCTCATAATTTTTGGAGGTTGTTTGGTATCTTCATTTGGCCTTTAGGACATTTTTTGGATTAGCCTAGTTTGTCCTGTTCACTTTTTTTGAGATTTAATTTTATAATTTGGATTCCACCATTGAGTTTGGAATGTCCAAAAATATCAGGTTACACTATCTTTTTATTTTATTTAGATACCAGGAATAATTTACTAAATTAAATTAAATTAATTAAATTATTTTATATTATATTTATTTACTCACTATTTTAAATAAAGTGACACAGTGGCACAATAGCTCGTGTATGGAGGTTAAAACCCTTACACGCGTAAGGTCTACAGTTTGAGTCTGGGGAGCTGCAACTCCATTTTATTTTTTTGATTTTTGATAAGCCAAACAATGGATAAGGGGTCAATTCAAGGATAGGATATCCTTGTTCTATCCGTGGTTATTAAATTAAGTCCCAATTCGTGTAGCCAAATAGGCCTTTTCTGTTTTAAAATTCAAAACTTAATAGCCTAAATGATGCCATCCTACTTAACCGAATTTGCGATTGGGCGGGTTCTGACCTGAACTCAAACTGACCCGAAAGTCGACCCATCTTGTTCATCGTTTTACCCCCTCCCCCATGCTACTTTGCCCTAGTTTCTGGTTTCACAAACCTTTTATTCCGTGTAGTTTTAGAACCTTTTTCTTCTGCTTTCAATTCCTATGAATTCCTTGGGCATTAGGGCTCATTTTGGCGTTCGTTTGGGGTATCCAATTGAGCTCAAAAGCTCGGTCGAACATTCATGGAGTTTTTTGAATATTTCTTATTACACGCCTATTTTGGTATCAAAATGCATGGAATTTGTTCTATTGTGAGAGTCTCATTATAGGGTTTAAATCCCCATTCCTAAATTAGGCTTTAGTGTTCATTTTGTAGGGTTTGGTTTTCAAACCTATGGCTACAACTCAAGGTTTAAGGGCTTTTCATTTGGTGTTTTGGTTGCGGACTAAGGTTTTTGTAACCCTTGTGAAGTCTGTTCCAAGTCCCAAGTGTGGGATTTGGGTTTAGTGATGGTTTGTTCAAGTCTACAATTCTTGAAGGTTCATCAATGGTGGTCCATAGATTTTCTTAGCTTAGAATTTCACAATTCACTCCTATTTCCTTGTAACACACACCACAAGCACATGCATGCAATTTGGAGTCATCAATGATCACAAAACAATGCTATATCATCTATTTTTTTCTAAAGAGAGAAAATCAGAATTGAGAACTTTTACCTTCACATTGGGTGCTCTCCTTTTCTAAGGCTCAAGTTGTTGCCTTTCAAGCTTAGCCCTTAACTTGCATGCATGAAACTTCTTCTTCTTCACTTTCTCTCTCTCTCTCTCTCTCCCTCTCTCTTAACACGCACATAATACACAAGTATACACACACCTATATCTGTCTTGTACACACAATATACACAGCACACACACACATTATACATATATAGACACGTCTCATATATATATATATATATATATATATATATATGTTGATGTGTTGTATGTATTACAAGTGGGTGAGAGTGTGGTCCAATGGGGTGCTAGCACATCAATTTTGAGCATGCAGATTTGGGGCTTATTAGGGTTTATATATATATATATATATACACACACACACTTGTAGCCCAGCTGGTAATCTTTTTCGGCTTTGGATTTTTCCTCCTTTTTGGTCTAAGGTTCAAACTCTTTGGCTAACATTGTCCTTCTTTTCTCCCATTTTTTCTTTCTTATGCCTTGTTTAGCATTTTGGGTATTGTTTGTCAAATTTTGAAGCTGTGTTTCAATTGCTTTAAAGACCTCTTGGTATTCTTGTCGTGTTTTTTATTTTTGTGTGCTCCCTTTTCATGTCGTTAATTTCCTTTTTTGACCCATCACATCGGGTTTTATTTCGGACCAAAAATATCATATTTGTTAAAAAATTTTGATTAAATTTGTTTTATTCACGTATCACACTAATTCGCCCAATTTCACTTCGTGTACTGATTTTAATATTTACAGGCTACTAATTTCAATTTAAATTTTCTAATTAATAAATATATAATTACTTTCATAAAAATGATATTAATGTAAATTACTTTGCCTAATTGGGTCAGAATATTACATATTTTAAGTCCTCTGTGAAAAGAAAGGGTTTCCTTTGGGTTAGTTCAGACCTGCTGAAGTGGAGGTCCATCAATGGTGGATTTATGTGGGGGGCAGCTATTTTGGTTCTCTTGGGTCCCCTTTTTATTTCCAAACTCTAATACAACATTAATAAGGGCCATGCATGCACTTAAACTCTCTTAAACACTAGGTTTTTGCAAAGTTTTTTAGAGAAAGAAATCTTAGAATGGTTAGGGTTTTACCTTTAGATAGGGTCTCCCCCCTCATTATTGCTTGATTTTGAGCCTCCCAACCTTCTTAGGGCTTAAACAATGCTTGCATGCAAGTTAGTTTTCCTCTTCTCCCACTCTTCTTTTTCTTCTTCTTCTTCTTTTTTCACTCTTTCTCTAACCATACACACACACATGCACACACACTTCTATCTAACGCATATCACCTCTATATTTATATATATATATATATATATACACACACACACACATACATATATTTAGATATTCAATTAGTGCTGATGTGTTGCATGTATCCTGATTGGCTGGGATGGGTGGTGGAATGGGGTTTAATATTGTATATACATATATCTTATGAGACATATATCACAAAAGTTCTTGTAGCCCAGTTGGTTTAATTTTTAGGTATAAGCTCCTTCTTAATTTTTGGTATTGGGTTCAAGACCTTGGGCTAGCATTTTTGGCCTTATTTTTCATCTTTTTCTTCTTATGCCTTGTTTGGCATTTAGTATATTTTGTCCCATTCCTCCTTTTTGCTTTATTTTTATTTTTCTTCTCATGTACTTGTATTTGTTATAGTCTTTATTATCTTCGTTTAATTTTTCATAATTTTTGTTTTGCTTCATAAAGTCTCTAATATTAAATTAGTGACTTAATTTTCGATAATTGGATCGGAGTGTTATGCATACAGTATGTAATGTATCCTATAACGGAGCTCCAACTCAATTGGGCTTATTAATCTCAATTTCGTAAAAATAAGAATATATGTCGTACAAATTTTAGTCTAGTCACTATTTAACGCTCGTCGCTATCTCAACGCCCCTCGTCACTATCTCAGCACCTAACCCGAACACTACAACCCATTCGCTCTCCTAGCACCTGTCTGAAGGTTCACATTTGAATTACTTCAAGCTACATGAGGTGTGTGGTCAACCTTCATGCTCGATTCTTTAAAAGAATCTCATCTTGACATTCATTGTCAATATGACATATATGATAAAGTGAATTCTCCCACTAGCCAAGAATTCAATGTCTCATCTTACTCGTCATCCAAGCGCCAAGGCAATTGCTCATATGAGAGATCCAATCGAAGCATGTTTGTAGAGATCTAAAAAATGAGGACAAATTTTCCGTTTTTGCCGGTAGGGCACTATACATGCACCATTTGCTAGTAGGGCACTACTTATGCATCATTTAGCTATAAGTCATATTTAGAAGTATATTTTGAGTGTGTCATAGAAGAGAAATATTCTTATAATATTAAAATACACCTCTTGTAAAAATTTGAGCCTGTTCGGAGATAGTTTCAGAAATTGGACCAAAAGGGCATCTCAGGTGGCCCGGGTGGATCCGGCCAAACCCGGCCACAGGAAAAAATTTATTTTTTTGAAAATTTTTATTTAAAATGATTTTATGAACTTTGGCTAAAACAAAATATCGAATTGAGGCGTTTCGAGACAGGGTTGTAGTGTAACGGGGTCTTGGATTCATTAAGGGCAAAAGGGTCATTTTGCACCTTTGCCCCTCCACTATAAATACAGCCCCTTAGTGTATTTTTTTCATATATTGGTCTGAGTTTCAGAACAGAACACGTTTATGGAGAAAAGGTGAAGAAAAACCCTAGGTTCTCCAAGCTTCAAGTCACCAAAACACACCCTTAGGCCAAGATTCTTGCAAGACTTCCTTCTAGGAAGTTTTTCATCTCATCAAGACTATATTCTCACTAATCAGGTTGGCTGTGCAGTGAACACCACTTCTTTGGTTTGAGAAAAACCATTCTAGGTATGATACCTTCCTAAGTTAGTAATAAATTTGAGTTTTCTTGCCTTTCTATATGTTGTTTGAGTGTTTAAGGTGTTTACTTGATGTTAGGAAATCACTTAGGAGGCAGTTGCTTTGAAAACTTAGAGTTGGTAGTTTGAGTGCTTGTGTGTTCTTTGAGTTATTTGATGATTTGTTGCTATAATGAATATGTATCTTGCCTATGTGTATGGATTATTATATTTTGGCTTATATTCATGTTGATATATCTTGTGTTTTGGAAGATGTGATGGTTTGATGCATTGGTGCTTTATGAAATTATGTGTTCCTTGTGAATTAGTAAGATTGTGAAAAATGTGGCTTGAACATGTGTTGAAATGGATAGTTTATAGCATATGCTCATGTAAATAAAGTTTAGGGATTTCGAAGTTATGATTTATGTGAGGCATAATGCATGACTTGAGGAGAACACCACGTATTTGATGAAATTGTCATATTGAAGTTACATAATGAAATCATGGCATTTTGGCATATTGTGATTCCTTGGAAACATGGTGTGGGTTGAGCACTTGGTGCTATGCATTATGAGGGTGTAGATCCTGTGGTGAAAAACGCAAAATCTGGCCAATGCAGTACTCGCGGCTCACGGGAGCGGACCGTGAAGCGAGGCATGGGTGGTATAGAGTTGCATGTGTATGTCATGCATATTGACATTACATGGCATTAAGGGATTATGGGATTATAGCTTTTAAAATGTACACTTGCACATGCCACGCCTTAAATTTGTTCCTAGCATTAGCATTGTGTCGTACCAGTAGTTGAGCTGACCCATTCGTGGGAGATCATATTACAGATGATGCTCCTGGTGTTTGAGACTTAATGAAGTCTTAAAGAACAGATGAGACATGGACCACGGAGGATTTTTGGCCCTTTGGGCATATTTTGATGTTGTACAAGAGCATAAGCTCTAAACCTTATGAAATGATGTTGTAGAAAATTTGTCTATTATGAAAGGAATGGAAAAGACTTTATATGTTATGATGAATGTGATAATATGACCTTTAAAGTTCAAGCATATGTGTATGTGTGGAGAATTGTATAATTAGATGATGTATATTAAATTTGTGTGAGATTGTGGCCATTGAGTGAGGATGGAATATATGAGTCCTTAATTACATGAAATATTGTGGAAATTAGGTGGGAAAAAGGCTTAGAAAATAAAGGAGGCTGTGTTGAAATTTTGGGAAAAGTAAAGAATTGGTTAAGTGTGTAAAACACTTTGTAATTATGTGAAAAAAGTGCTCAAAATGGAGGGTTAGAAACTTTGGGGAAATAGGCCAAAAATGGGGGAAAAGAGGCCTTCAAAACTTGGGAAAAAGAGTCACAAAATAGAGAAAATTTAGTGCAACAAACAGAGAAATTCACTTGCAGTAATTACACTGTTGCTATAGTGTTTCTACAGAAAATAAAAAAAATAGCTCTCAGTCGGTACAGTAAAATCAACCTAGAACAGCCCCAACCGTGCGCCAAGCCCGCAGCCCCGTGCGCCTATGTGCCCGTGCTCCTGGCTGCGCACCAGTTTGTTGCCTCATGACATGCCTTGTCTTGCCTTGCTGCACGCACTGCTATTTGCCTTGCTGCGCAACTGCTGTTTTGACCGTGTCATGACATTTCATGACCTGCATTTCAAGGCCATTTAATTACATATTTGACCCTATTTTTTTGAGCCCATTTTAGGCTATTTTAGGCCAATACATCAAGCCATGTTGGGCATTTTTTTGGGACACTTTATAGTCATGTTTCAAGGCCATGTATGGCCATTTACTAGGAAAATTTTTGGTAGACATTATAACTTACACTTGGCCCATGTCTTAGGACATTTGGGGTCCATTTGAACCATTATTCAAGGACATATTTAGAGGCATCGGGTAGGCTAATTTAGAAGCCATTTTTTAACATGACTTAAACTAGTTCAAATGTTAATTGGGAGAGATGCTTGAGCAACATTAGGAGACTATTTTGGTTGGGTTAAATGGAAAGTCTTCACTTATAATTTTGGGGAAACATGGGGGAAAGAATGCATGATTAATTAAATTCACCTTAATAACCTTTACTTTACTTTTTCTATCTCATTTCACTCACTCCCCAGGCTTGTAGAAATTCGAGGCATGACAATGTGGTATCATAGCATAGGTTCAAATACCTAGAAACCGTGGGGTGTTATTGAACACGATAGGGTCATGACACATGGTTTTAAATTTTGGTGAACATTATGTTCAGTGTAAGAACTTGTTTGGTGTATGTTAAGACATGTTATGGTTGTTGCTTGTAAAGTGTGAGTTGTTGACATGTTTATGCTTCATGTTCTTTTAAATGCCTATATCTAAATGTGAAAGGAGGTATTAATTTTTTTTCTTGGACTTGTAGACTTATGCCACCAAGGAAAGCTCTTGCGAGAGCTGGACCACCTAGGTGAGGTAGGCCTAAGGCTGCTGCCCCACCTCAATGTGGCAGACCTAGAGATGCTGCTCCTGCCCATAGCGCAGCTGAGGAGGCTGTTGCTTTTGCATCTGCCCCAGTAGAGGAGGTGGAGCAGACCATTGGCGCCAGAGATATGGTGGCCATTATACAGGAGTGTTTTTAAGCCATGTAGAAGACCCGGACTGCAGGTGGCAAGACTAGGGATACCTTTGTGATGAAGGTGTTCCAAAGGATGAGACCTCCTACATTTGCGGGGCAGCCAGACCCTTTAGTTGCTGAGGAGTGGTTAGATCAGATCACTAGGATTTTAGACTCTCAGGGGATTATTGAGCCACACCTGAGGATTAGATGTGCCACCTTTCAATTTACGGAGTTGACCAACCAGTGGTGACGAGTAGTTGCTGACTGGTTAGACAGTTTTGGCGAGGGGTGGAATGCATTTGTGGCCATGTTCAATGACCACTATTTTCCCGAGACTGCCACGACAGGATTTATGGATGAGTTTGAGGCACACCTCCAGAGGGATATGACAGTGACTCAATATGAGTCCCGGTTTATTGCATTGGGGAGATTTGCCCCACATGTTATTCGAAAAGAGCAGCTGAGGGTCTTTCACTTTGTCAGGGGGTTGAAGACCTCCATCAGGGATAGACTGGCGGGCCACATTATTGAGACCTATGATGAGGCGATGATCAGGGCCACCAAGGTTGAGAGGTAGTTGGCCAACCTTAGAGGGATTAGAGAATCCCGGATGCAGAGGGGGGCAGTTACAGCTTAGGCTTCTACATTTGTCCCAGTTTACACTAGTAGGGGACCGGTGAAGAGGTACAGGACTAGTACTTCTTTTGCACAGACATTGTAGCAACCTGCTTAGTTTTTAGCCCCTCAACCTCCTATGCCTATTACTTTTCAAGGGGGAGTACCTCAGAGGCCCCTAACGTGTTATCAGTGTGGACAGCCTGGCCATAGAATGGCCGATTGTCCCCAAAGAGATCCCAGCCAGGGGCGAGGAGCTGGATCGAGCTAGGGGTCATTTCCACCACCAGTACAAGGTCAAGGGTTGAGAGCTCCACAGCTTTGCTATAGCTGTCACCAGGCGGGCCATGGTAGGGCCAACTGTCTTCAAGGACAGACTTCTTAGAGCTCACAGAGGCCATATTACTATCAGCATCCTCAGGTGCCTCTGCCATAGCCATAGTTAGGCCATAGACCTCCGGCACCATATTTCTAGCCTACACCCTCTGCACAGAGTGTTAGAGCTCCCGGATAGAGGGGAGGAGGTCAGTAAGGACACAGAGGGGGAGATAGGCAGGGCCAGACTACCCAGGGTCTTGTTTATGCAGTAGCCACACCAGAGGCATCTACTTCTAGACCTTCAGTGGTTCAAGGTACATTTCTTGTGTTTAGTTCATAGGCCAGTGTACTGATAGACTCGAGTGCATCTCATTCATTCATATCTACCATGTTTGCCATGACATTGGGGTTGGACATAGATTGGTTAGATCCACCATTGCATGTTGACACCCCAGTTGAGGGTAGTGTGACTTTAACGAGGATCTGTAGAGATTGCTCGATAGAGATAGCTGATCGCATCCTTTATTTTGACTTCATTCTACTTAACATGTCTAGTTTTGATATTATTTTGGGGATGGATTGGTTGTTTGATTTTCGGGCGAGTATAGATTGCTACAAAGGGAGAGTGACAATGTGTACTCCTGAGGGAGATAGCTTTTATTTCACGGGAGATCGTGGAGATTTCTTAGTTCCACCCTTGTATAACTTGAGGAGTTGGGGAAGTCATAATTACATGTTGGCTAGTTTGGTAGCAAGTGGAGTGGGACTACAAAGAGTGTGTTACCACCAGTAATGGATGAGTTTTCAGATGTCTTCCCGGATGACTTGACTAGTCTACCACCAAGACAAGAGATAGAGTTCATGGTAGAGCTTATCCTAGGCACTATGCCTATTTCCATTCCACCTTACCGTATGGCTCCAGCTGAGCTGAGAGAGCTGAAGGAGCAGTTGACTGATCTGCAGGGTAAGGGTTTTATCCGTCCTAGTACTTCTCTATGGGGTGCTTCAACACTATTTACGAAGAAGAAGGATGGGACATTGCATTTGTGTGTGGACTATAGGAGGCTAACCGGGTCACTATCAAGAACAAGTACCCGTTGCCGAGGATAGATGACTTGTTTGATCAGCTTAGGGGTTTGAGATGTTTCTCGAAGATTGATCTTAGATCGGGGTACCATCAGTTGAGAGTACGGGAGGAGGATATAGTAGAGACAGCTTTCTGCACTCATTATGGCCATTATGAGTTCGTAGTTATGCCATTCGGTGTGACGAATGCCCTGGTGGCATTCATGGAATTGATGTATCTCAATTTTAGTCCTTATTTGGATCAGTTTGTCGTGGTATTTGTTGATGATATTTTGATTTATTCATCTTCTGAGGATGAGCATGCCTTTCACCTACGGACTGTGTTACAGATTTTGAGGGAGCGCCATTTATTTGCTAAGTTCTCAAAGTGTGAGTTTTGGCTTCAGGAGGTATAGTTTCTAGGCCATGTTGTATCAGGTAGTGGAGTGTCTGTGGATCCTTCTATGATTGACGCTATTATGAGTTGGGAGAGGCCAAATAGTGTATTTGAGATTCGGAGTTTCTTAGGATTGGCCGGATACTACCGTCGCTTTGTAGAGGGATTTTCTCGTCTTGTCGTGCCGATGACTCGTTTAACGTGCAAGGGCATTAGATTTGAGTGGACAGATGACTGTGAGCAATCATTGCAGGAGCTGAACAGGAGATTGACTTCAGCACCTGTTCGGATTATACCTAAAGGAGGTATTGGTTATACCATGTATTGTGATGCTTCACGAGAAAGATTAGGCTGTGTATTGATGTAGGAGGGTAGAGTAGTAGCCTATGGTTTTGATCAGTTGAAGAATCATGAGCAGAACTACCCCACACATGATTTGGAGTTAGCTGCCGTTATCTTTGCACTTAAGAGTTGGCGACACTACTTATATGGGGAGAGGTTCGAGGTATTCTCAAATCACAAGAGCCTTAGATACATTTTCACGCAGAAGGACTTGAACCTTCGGCAAAGGAGATGGATGTAGTATATGGAGGACTATGACTTTGACCTTTAATATCATCCTAGGAAGGCCAATGTCATAACAGATGCATTTAGTAGGAGACCAAGGAGCACACTTGCTAGCATTGCTATTAGGGAGTGGGAGATGATAGGAGATATTGGCAAGTTTGACTTAGACTTTGTCGAGTCTAAGGGACATGCCACACTATTCAGTTTATGTGCACCACTTATACTTTTGAGTAGAGTCATTGAGGCATAATTACAAGACCCAGAGGTAGAGCGGATTAGAGCACGAGTTACTAGTCCTGAGGGATGGACAGTTCATTCTGACCTTAGCTTGAGGTATATGGGTAGAGTCTTTGTTCTAGAGTCTCTTAGGGCTGATGTCCTTAGGGATTTCCATCATTCACATCTAGCAGTGCACCTAGGGGGCACTAAGATGTACCATGATTTACGCTGCCAGTATTGGTAGATGGGGATGAAGGGAGATGTTGTACAGTTCGTGTAAAGATGTCTCACGTGTCACCACCCGAAACCCACCTTGTGCGGATCTCGAGACGGGACTGCCACCCTTCGGCCCAGAGGCCTTAGGGCAAGGCTCGTACATAAGCAACAGTATCAGATAGTGATGCGACCTATAGTTGCGGAAGCGTGAAAAACTTTTTCTTTTCTTTTTAAAAAAAAAACATCTGTCGCATATCTACCTGATACTGTCTCTTTTCATAGCGGTACACATAAATATAATAATCAGAGCATAATAATAATAACTAAAGATTTTACATAATACATATCCATGTGCCCCACGGGCTTAAGTACATAATTGTCCCAAAATTACAACTACAAAAGTTTGACCAACGATGGGTCCTAATACTTCCCAAATATCTCCAGATCCTAATAGAGCTACCAATCATTGCTTCCCAAATTGGGCAAGGGTCCACCCATCATCATCACCTGAAAAATGTTAGGGAATGGGGTGAGCTTCGAGAAGCCTAATGAGTAATTCCTACATCTGTCATGAGTTTTCAATTGGTAGAGGTTTCGTACATGAGAGTTCATAAAATACTTAACTACCAATTGGTCGTATATTTGAACATAGAGGACATGCATTCTTAAAATATGTAGCTTTGAAACATTCAAGGTATTCAAGCTAAAACATATATTTTCGTAAAAGAGCATATGTATTTCAGAACATGTAACTTAAAATCATGTAAACATGCATAGTGAAAATAGGGGTAAAACCTGCTTCCATTTCCAAAATTGTTTGTCATATTTTCTCTCTAATTAGGTGGAATCTGTTTTGAACCAAACTCCCGTTTTACGTATACGTGGAGATATCTCATTTGCTTGGGGGATTAGATCCTGCTACCAGGCATTTCACATGATAGATCCGCGGGGTTCCGTACAACCCTACTCACTACCTATGTGATGATGCACATGATGGGTCCGTTGAGTTTCGTACAACCCACAGCACTACTTATGTGCTTATTATTTATCTTGCAAAACGTTTGTCATATAACTTTTATATAAAAGTCTTTTATGAGTATTTAAAACATGTGACGTATAACTTTTGCAGTGATGCTTCAATAGTCGCCATAATCAAATTCAGAATATTAGAGGAAATTAGACATGCTAATTATTTTGAAAAGGAAACATTTACGGATATAAATATGTAAATAATTGTCGGGCATGTCATAGCAGAATATTTAAGAAAACAGAAATCATGAATACTGAATTTGATATATCAATGTTGTAAATATCTTGAACTTAAAAACATTCGTTGAAATCCGTGAAATTAAAGCCTCCACTTCAAATGCAAGATTACTCACCTTACGTGTCTGGGCCGGCTCTATTGAGGCGCCTTCCCTTTACCCTTTTCCTTTCTTAGCCTATCAAGATTTATGAAGATTCCATAAATTCCATATGCACTTATTCAACTTCATGACTCACCAATTATAGACTGTGAAAAGCCTAAATTCTTATACTGGTCCGACTTATAGCTGTATAATAATCTAGTAACTTATGTACTTAATGATAATAATATTACCTGCGGCGCATTTCAGCTAAAGTTTCAGTGTTCTCTCTTTCCTCTTCTTCTTTAAGCTGCGCCTCAACAAGTCTCCTTGCTGCTGCTTCCTGGGCGTGTTGACCAATTGGAACAATTGGTTCCCAATGGATGAAAGGTGTGAGGGACTTAATCTCACAGTATTTGGCAATCCTCAATTTCTTGTGGATTACCTGGTGTTTTCGATCTAATTCATCCAGAAAAGCTTGCTGTTTCTGACCCTTAATTATGGTCTACGGCTTAATCATACTGAATTAGCTGAACCTGACCTAAACAAATTAATGTATTAGGAACTTACTTCGTTCTAACTATACTCTTCTGGTAGCTCCATTAACTTTAATATAATTTATTTACTTCACATGTTTACGTGTCGTATCTTCTAGTATCGTATTTCCTCGTACTTGTCTTAGTTTAATATTTCGGCAATACTTTAGTCTTTAGTCATCTGACAGATGCTATTCAACAAATTTTATGTTCTTTTATTTTAGACATTTCTTTTTGGTTGAATAGACTCTACCATTGAGTCCGGAGCGTCGAAGAAAGTCAGTTTAGGCTTTCTTAGAATTTAATTCGGCTTAGGACATGTTAGGGGCATTTTGGTAATTTATACCTTAACGTGTCTAAATTTTTTAGAGTCTTGTCTCGTGAAACGGACCCCACCATTAGATTCAGAATGTTTGAAATAGTTAAAATCCACTATTTATTTGTTTAAGTTGGACATCGTTTGACTCGTTTATAGAGTAGGGGCATTTTGGTCATTTTGACATTTTTACGGGTCTTAAATTTTTTGGGACCCCATCTCATGTCGTGGACCTCACCAATGGACTCAGGAGGTCTGAGATAGTAGAAATACACATATAACTTATCTTAATTGGACACCGGGCATTTTTGGACTATTTAATTTAATTAAATAATTTTAATTAAATTAAATTTATCAAGTATGATATATATATATATATATATATTTTGTTTGCCAATATGACCAGATGAAATGGGTGGCACGCTGACCAGCGTGTCACTTCCCTCCCAATAAACACTGCGTTCGAATCCTGTTAGGTGCAAAATGCACTTTTTTATTTTTTTTATTTTATTATATATATATTATATATATATACATATATATATATAATTCGCCCCATATGTGACACACGCACACGCGTGGTCGAGTGGTAAGAGAGGGATGTGTGGGCGCGTGGGTCAGGGGTTCGAACCCCAGGAACTACGGTTCCTTTATTTTTCTGATTTTTGGAAGCCAAACTGCAAACAGGGCACTTATCCGTGGATAGGATAGCTTGTCGCCACGTGGGTTATTTAATTTGGGTTATATTCGTGTAACCAAACAGTCGCCTCAGGGTTTTAAAACAAAACGATGTTGCCCTACTTATTCGGTGGCCATCTCTCGTCCTAACACGTGTCCGAGTCAACTCGTGTAACTCTATTCAAGCAGTGAGTCGACCCGTCGTCTTCTCCACCGTTTTCCTCACTGTTGCCCTAATTTTCGAAGCTATAAAGCTTCAATTTCGTGGCATTTTGAGAACCTATTTTCTCTGTTTTCTTTTCCAAACAGTTCCTAAAACCCTATGGCATATTTTTACATTGATTTTAAGCTTCGAATTTAGCTCAGAGGCTCGGTTTAAGCCATGATAATCCGAACTGTAAACCCACGGTTCATGCTCATTTCTTGATCATTTTTCATGGGGTTTAGCTTGTTTTGATCCCCTCTTAATGGAGATTCAGTTTTCATTCGTAAAAGAGGGTTTAATGGTAAGGGTGTGAGGTTGGGTTTTGGAACCCGTACCTACAACTCGTATTATGGAGGTCAGTTTTTGAGTTTTGTGATCGCGTAGTAGGGTTCTTAGAACCCTCATGGCCTTAGTTTGAAGTCTTGATAAGCCAAAATGGATTTGGTAAACGTCGGTTCAGACCTGCTTGAGCAAGGTCCATCCATGGCTGCCACTTCTAGGTTGGATGTTTTCAACCGTTTGCAAGCTTAGATTTCATGCTTAATCATGTTTATTTACTTTAAACATCATATATACAAAAACTAGAAGCTAAAACAGTTCATGCATAGGAAAATTTTCTAGAGAGAGAACGTGATGGTTTTTTGTGTTTTACCTCTAACAGTGACTCCCTCTTCTTCCTCCTTCCTCCGAGATCTCCCTTCTCTTCTTCTGAATGCCTAGAACTCTCTCTCTCTCTCTCTCTCTGTATTTTCTAACGGTGGTGTGTATACAATGGGGTGTGTATATCATATATGTACACACCAATAATTAATGGCCATCTCTTCTCACTTAATTGTCTTTCACTTCACCCCCTTACTCCATCAGATCAGCAGCCATACCTCCTCCTATTCCTCTTCACCTAATGACATATAATATACACATATAGTACATAGCTACCTTACCCCTCTTAATTTCATGTTTCTTCTCTTATATATATATATATATATATATATATATGTAAAATATTTTATACGCATTACACACCACACACACACGGCTGATCTAGGTACTCACACACACACACACACACACACATATATATATATATATATATTTAATTAATTTCTTATGTTTAACTAATTAACAAATTAGTTATTCAATTAATTATATTTTATAAATTAATCATCACATTTTATATTAATTACAACTAATACTTAATTTCTCATATTAATAAATTAATTTTATTAAATTAATTTATCATATTCTTAAGGGCATAATATTTACACTCATTTTTCATAACCTCGTAAAACGTGCCTTATTACCCGACATTCTCGGGTCGGGGTATTACATCACATGTCAGCAGGTTAAGGCTGAGCACCAGAGACTTGGAGGATTATGACAGCCATTGCCAGTGGCTGAGTGGAAGTGGGAGTATGTTACTATAGATTTTGTGATGGGTCTTCCGAAGTCACCTAGAAGTCACAATGCAGTTTGGGTTATAGTTGACAAGTTGACGAAATTCGCACATTTCCTACCGATTAGAACGACTAATTCAGTGGATGTTCTCAGTAGGTTGTATATCCGAGAGATAGTACGACTACATGGGACTCCTGTTTCCATTGTTTCAGACAGAGACCCACGTTTCACTGCACAGTTTTCACAAAGTCTTCAGACAGCCTTGGGGGCTCAGCTACTGTTTAGTACTGCTTTTCAACCTCAGATTGACGGTCAGTCAGAACGTACCATTCAGATCCTTGAGGACATGCTTAGAGCTTGTGTTATGGAATTTAGGGGTAGCTGGGAAGATCACCTTGCTTTAGTAGAGTTTTCCTACAACAACAGCTATTAGTCTAGTATTGAGATGGTACCTTTTGAGGCGTTGTATGGTAGGCCGTGTCATTCACCGGTATGTTGGACTGAGGTAGGGGAGACAGCTGCTTTAGGGCTCGACATAGTCCGTGAGACCACGAAAAAGATACAGGTGATTAGACAATGTCTGTTGACAGCACAGAGCTGCCAAAAGAGTTATGCAGACAGGAGGCAACGACCTCTTTCATTTGATGTTGGGGGACATGTGTTCCTCAAGGTAGCCTCATGGTGGGGATTGAGGAGATTTGGGCATAGAGGGAAACTGTCGCCGCAGTTTATAGGCCCATTTGAGATCCTTGGGAAGGTTGGTGAGGTGGCCTATAAGCTGGCATTACCGCCACAGCTATCTAGGGTTCATGATGTCTTCCATGTGTCGATGTTGAGGAAGTACGAGCCTGACCCTTCACATGTACTTGATTGGGTAGATCTTCAGGTAGAGGGTGATGCTTCTTATGATGAGAGACCCGTGGAGATATTGGACTCGAGGGACCAGGTTTTGCGAGGCAACACCATCTCTTTGGTCAAGTTTCTTTGGAGCCATCATAGAGTCGAGGAGGCCACTTGGGAGCGTGAGGTTGAAGTCCGTGCTAGGTATCCCGAGTTGTTTATTCATAGAGGTATATTTCTAAATTTTGGAAAAAAATTTATTTAAGGGGGGAAGGATGTAGAGATCTGAAAAATGATGACAAATTTTTCGTTTTTGCCGGTAGGGCACTATACATGCACCATTTGCCGGTAGGGCACTACTTATGCATCATTTAGATATAAATCATATTTTGAAGCATATTTTGAGTGTGTTATAGAAGAGAAATATGCTTATAATATTAAAATACATCTCCTGTAAAAATTTGAGCCTGTTTGAAGATAGTTTCAGAAATTGGACCAAAAGGGCATCCCGGGTAACCCGGGTGGATCCGGCCACAGGAGAAAATTTATTTTTTTGAAAATTTTCATTTAAAATGATTTTAAGAACTTTTTCTAGAACAAAATATCGAATTGAGGCGTTTCAGGACGGGTTATAGTGTAACGGGGTCTTGGATTCATTAAGGGCAAAAGGGTCATTTTGCATCTTTGCCCCTCCACTATAAATACAACCCCTTAGTGTATTTTTTTCATATATTGGTCTGATTTTCAGAGCAGAACACGTTCATCGAGAAAAGGTGAAGAAAAACCCTAGGTTCTCCAAGCTTCAAGTCACCAAAACACACCCTTACGCCAAGATTCTTGCAAGGCTTCCTTCTAGGAAGTTGTTCATCTCATCAAGACCTACATTCTCACCTATCAGTTTGGCTGTGCAGCGAACACAACTTCCTCGGTTTGAGAAAAACCATTCTAGGTATGATACCTTGCTAAGTTAGGAATAGATTTGAGTTTTCTTGCCTTTCTATATGTTGTTTGAGTGTTTAAAGTGTTTACTTGATGTTAGGAAATCACTTAGAAGGTAGTTGCTTTGAAAACTTAGAGTTGGTAGTTTGGGTGCTTGTGTGTTCTTTAAGTTATTTGATGATTTGTTTCTATAATGAATATGTATCTTGCCTATTTGTATGGATTATTATATTTTGGCTTATATTTATGTTGATATATCTTATGTTTTGGAAGATGTGATGGTTTGATTCATTGGTGCTTTATGAAATTATGTGTTCCTTGTGAATTAGTAAGATTGTGAAAAATGTGGCTTGAGCATGTGTTGAAATGGATAGTTTATAGCATATGTTCATGTAAAGGAAGTTTAGGGATTTTGAAGTTATGATTTATGTAAGGCATAATGCATGACTTGAGGAGAACATCACGTATTTGATGAAATTGTCACATTGAAGTTGTATAATGAAATAATGGCATTTTGGCGTATTGTGATTCCTTGGAAACATGGTGTGGGTTGAGTACTTGGTGCTATGAATTATGAGGGTGTAGATCCTGTGGTGAAAAACTCAAAATCTGGCCAATGACAGTACTCGCGGGCTGACGGGGGCGGACCGTAAAGCGAGGCATGGGTGGCATAGAGTTGCATGTGTGTGCCATGCATATTGACATTGCATGGCATTAAGGGATTATAGGATTATAGCTTTTAAAATGTACACTTGCACATGCCACGCCTTAAATTTGTTCCTAGCATTAGCATTGTGTCATACCAGCAGTTGAGCTAACCCATTCATGGGATATCATATTACAGATGACACTCCTGGTGTTTGAGAGTCGATGAAGTCTTAAAGAACAGAGGAGACATGGACCATGGAGGATTTTTTGGCCCTTTGGGCATATTTTGATGTTGTACAAGGGCATAAGCTCTAAACCTTATGAAATGATGTTGTAGAAAATTTGTCTATTATGAAAGGAATGGAAAAGACTTTATATGTTGTGATGAATGTGATAATATGACCTTTAAAGTTCAAGCATATGTGTATGTGTGGAGAATTGTATAATTAGATGATGTATATTAAATTTGTGTGAGATTGTGGCCATTGAGTGAGGATGGAATATATGAGTCCTTAATTACATGAAATATTGTGAACATTAGGTGGGAAAAAGGCTTAGAAAACAGAGGGGGGTATGTTGAAATTTTGGGAAATTAAGGAATTGGTTAAATGTGTAAAACACCTTGTAATTAGGTGAGAAAAGTGCTCAAAATGGAGGGTTAGAAACCATGGGGAAATAGGCCAAAAATGGGAAAAAATAGGCCTTTAAAACTTGGGAAAAAAAGTCACAAAATAGAGAAAATTTAATGCAACAAACAGAGAAATTCACTTGCAGTAATTACATTGTTGCTATAGTGTTTCTGTAGAAAATAAAAAAAACAGCCCACAGCCCCGCGCGCTTGCGGGCGTTGGCTGCGCAGGCCCTGTGTGCTCGTGCTCCTGCCTGCGCGCCAGTCTGCTGCCTCATGACATGCCCTGTCTTGCCCTGCTACACACACTGCTGTTTGCCTTGCTGCGCAACTGTTGTTTTAACTGTGTCATGACATTTCATGACCTGTATTTCAAGGCCATTTAATTACATATTTGACCCTATTTTTTTGAGCCCATTTTAGGCTATTTTAGGCCAATACATCAAGCCGTGTTGGGCATTTTTTTGGGACACTTTTTAGTCATGTTTCAAGGCCATATTTGGCCATTTACTAGGACAATGTTTGGTAGACATTAGAACTTACACTTGGCCCATGTCTTAGGACATTTGGGGTCCATTTGAACCATTATCCAAGGACATATTTAGAGGCATTGGGTGGGCTAATTTAGAAGCCATTTTTGAACATGACTTAAACTAGTTCAAATGTTAATTGGGAGAGATGCTTGAGTAACATTAGGAGACCATTTTGGTTGGGTTAATGGCAAGTCTTCACTTATAATTTTGGGAAAACATGGGGGATGGAATGCATAATTAATTAAATTTACCTTAATGACCTTTACTTTTTTCTATCTCATTTCATTCACTTCCTAGGTTTGTGGAAATTCGGGGCGTGACAATGTTGACATCTTTCATGTATGCTCACAATATCAAACAATCATCTTAATATGAATACAAAATCATATAACGATGAAATAATGCCACATGGTCTTCAATACATCAAGTCCAAAATAAACCCAACCATTTAGCACAGGATGTAAAACATCACTAAGTATGAGCTTAGGACCACCTCCTTTTGCGCAACTCTATCTCAAACATATGTAGTGAAAAATAATGTCAATATGTTTGGTTCTCCCATCACTGCTATTAGTCTACCAGCCCACTAGCGAGCCTAAGCTTCCAACCTAGTGGGGAATCCGCACGATTTCGTCGTTATGAACCTTAAGTCCAAAAGACAACTCCAAAAAGGAAATGCATCGCCTATTTTTATATCCCTCAAGCTTTTAAATCTTGTTAATAATGTGGAATTAAGTTGTGCCGAGCACAATACTTGCATATGCTAGAGCTGTCATATAATCATAACTAATGAACATATCATCCTGCCTACACAGTGCTATGTTAAGGCGCTATTAGGATCTCTATAACCAAACTATTGCCTCAATTCACTTAGATATCAAATAAAGCAATTAACTATAGTCCAATGAGCAAGCATTGAGTTGCTCTTATAGTTTAACCATCCATACAAGTAAAGCACTAAGTTGTTCTAATAATTTGACCAACCATATGAACATAGCACTAAGTTGCTCTAATAATTTAACAATCCATATGAGAAAAGCACTAAACTGCTCTAATAATTTGACCATCTATAAGAGGTGCAAAAACAATAGAGTACACATCTCAGTGCACTTCAGAATCTTAGTTGCGCTCAAATAAGAAACCTTATAAAATATCTCTCTTTCCCCTACTCATCCAATATCAATAATCAAAACTAAAGTATAATTCTATCAATCTGTCAATAGGTTAGGACCATGCTAGCAAGATCGCTTATAGATTTTTCAAAAAAAAAAGAGAAATCCTTCAAGGAAATTTCTAAGGAACTCAAATCCAAACATAGTTTACTTCACCTATATCTTCCTCAATACAAGACAACCAACTTCAAGTAGTGACAACAATTTCCATATATGTCAGCAACGATGAGAAAAGATTTTACATGTACTTCTACACAACTAAGGATCTTAAGAATCTTCCTTTAGTGGTACCATCATATCCCAACTAATGGTACACTCCTACTAGGCAGCAAGTAACTCCCATAATCCAAAACATCATCGGCAATTACAAAATGAGATAACAATTTTTCACCCTCGCTGAGAGATGGTGTGACTTCCATAAATTCCATTAACCTACAAAGTTAAAGATCCTTTAAAATTTTCTCACTACGCAACTTAATTTAGTCATTCCTTAATTTGGAGTGTTCATTAAAAATCCAATGAGCCTTTGAACTTTCAAAAACAATGTATGAAAAAAAAAAAAAAGTAACATTATTAAAATTTAAGGCCACGTTTTCACAAAAATAATCAATAATGTGAACAAATCACATAAACTCCAAAATGATAAGTCTTCCAAATTAGGTTTTTCACCATTTTCAAGCTTAAAAGAACTAACTTTTAGGACATTCAGTTAAAGATATAGACCGCACAAAACATATTCGTGTCATCATCGACCTAACCGTATTTAACAAAATATAATTTTCTCATTTTTCTTACATAATTGTTTCAAACTAATCGAACAAATACTCTCATTTACAATTAGTGTGAAGAATTTCTGAATTCTTCATTTTGAAACGCTCAACCTCTAAAAAAATACATAAAGAACCTAATGTTTATAGCAATGTTTAAAGCAACTAATGCTTAAATTAGGTAAGCAATCATATAATCAAAGCACGAGTATCAATGTAAGAAAATAAGTTTTTAATGTATCAATAGAAATACACAAAGCAACTAATGCTTGAGTTAAACAATGAATTTTTCTATTTTTAAGTAAACCAATTTCAATTCAGTTCCATTTTCAAAAGAATTATGGCATCTCACAATTTTACTCAAACTAGTTTCAATTTAGTTCCTATTTAAAAAATAGTAAAATTTCACTATTTTAGTTAAATCGGTATTACTTTAGTTCCACTTTTAATGAAAATTTTCACTTTCTTATTAAATCAATAACAATTTTAAGAAAGAATTATAAATTTTACTATTGTAATCAAACTAATATTAATCTAATTATAATCAGTGAAATTTTAATATTTTAATCTTGTTTTTAATTCAGTTTCAAATAGTGAGATTTCACTAATCACTTCCATTTTAAAAAATAATTACTAAAATTTCACTATTTTAGCCAAACGATATTCATTTCAATTCTAGTTTTATGAAAATAGTGATATTTCGTTGTTTTTATCAAATAAATAACAATTTAATTCCAAACAATGAAATTTCACTATTTGAATCCAACCAATTTCAATTTTGTTTGAATAATAGTGAAATTTCATTGTATTTAATCAATTCAGTTTTAGGCGGTAAAATGCCACTATTTATAATAAAACTAGTTTCAATTTAGATCCAAATATTAAAATTTCACTATTTAAATAAAAATAGTTCCAAATAAACAGTGCAATTTCGCTGTTTTAATGAAAATAATTTCAATTCAGCTTGAAATAGTAAAACTTAAATATTAATTTTAATCAAACAGATTCGATTTTGCTCCAATTTCAATGAAACAGTTAAATTTTACTATTTTAATCAAACTAGTTTGAATTTAATTCCACTTTTAAGAAAATAAAAAGTTTTACTTTTTTTAATCAAACAAATATCAATTGAGTTCCAATTTCAGAAAGTTATGAAATTTCACTATTTTAATCAAACTAGTTTGAATTAAATTCCACTTTTAAGGTAACAATGAAATTTCATTGTTTTAATCAAAACAATATCAATATCAATTTCAAATTTGTTACAGATTTGGATATTCACTACTTATTTTCACAAAATAAAAATTAATAAATGCATGTGCATGTATCTTACATTATACAGAAATTATAAATGTCTCATTTGACTCTTTATTTACATATCTCATTTGACTACTATTACATCATAAAAAATTACCAATTTCTCTAAATTATTTTATATCGATTAAATCTCTAAATTAGGACAAGCAATCTTTTTATCTCTCCAATAGTACTTGAGTTGGCATAAGCTGCACAGGAACAGTTCTTCAAACACCCAACTTTACATTCTTCAAGGGTCATGTTAGTATTCATCAAAACTGCAACACATCACATTTTGGTCCGAGCAATAAAATTTGCGTGAAATTGTGCAATGAAACAAGTAAAATATTTTTCCTTCAGGCATCGAGATTGAAATTTCACTATCTAAAATTGCCAAAAAAAAAAAAAGTAAAAGGAGCAATGATTTCTATTAAACAATGATATTTTTAATCAATGACAAATGCATAAATTTCCTTCCCAAGGGCCTTTCCCCTCACCAAAATGGGAGTGTGAATAGTGTAGCCCTCTATATATATATGTATTCTTCTAGTTTATTAAAGAATAATGGAGGGTCAATTATATATGATTGAACAATGTTTATATGATATATATATATATGTATATATAGAGGAAGTGAACAAGACCCCCTCCAACTCATTAATCTCGAAAAGTGGAACGAGCCTGGACAAGGTAATTTAGGTTCTCAGTAATGGCAAGCCGCCATATATACCTTGGGTTTAGGGGGAGCCTATTCACTTGTGTTTAATCATTCCTAACTCACCATTCTTCATTCCCACTTTTTGTTTTTTCCATCTATCAATTACAACTCAACCAATGCATCCTCATAAGAACTACAAATTCAAACAATAGCTTGTGCTGTGTCTTGAGATAAATTTTTGCTAGACTTTCACAGTTAATAGAACAAGAGCACATTGGATCTATAGCTATTCACGAAATTGCTTCAATCTTCATCGTCTCCACAAACTTAGTGGTTCAAATTCAATAAAACAATAAAGTTCTCCAATGCATCCAAGCGTAATGTCATAATGTTAAGGCATCTGAAATCGAGCCTTCCAGATCACGTAGAGAATTGTAGATTACCTCAACTAGGGAATAAAATATACAAAACAGTGATATATATAGTAATCATAAACATGTGTGAAAATAACTATACCAAACAAGATTTAATAAAAATAATGAACACATACCAAATTTGAGACTAATAGTAGTACTAAAACAACCACAAAAAATTGAAACTGCCGGCCAGAACACCCCCAAAAAATTGAAACTAGCAAAGGCCAACCGAAAAACTAAACCTCAAACAAATGCAATGATCAATAATCTTTCTTTTTTTTTCTAATAGACAATTAAGATTCAAACCCTAATTCACTCCTTCCCTCTCAAAGTTCATGCCAACACATTTACCTTTCTGCTTCAATGGCTTTGGCACCCATAGTTATGATGTTCTACTCTTTGAAAGGCAGCTGTTACTGACTATATTGTGACTTTCATTTTGATAAACAATAATTCTCTGAATCATATTTAGGTGTAAGATTCTTATTCTACTACGAAAATCAATTTCGCTGCTCTATTCTTTCCAAGATCAAAATTGTTAAGTGACTACGGTATTCCTAAAATCGAAGTCATGTAAGAACGAAGAGTGATATAGGTAGATGGGCTCCAATCTATTTAAGTTAGTATAAATTTTAACTTCTTAAAGCAAGATCCTGTCAATCTCTATTGACAGCTCTCTATTGCCAGCTTTCTTACCATGTCAAGACTTGCACAATCTTTGTAATTAGCTTAATTTTAGGATTCCGTTGACCTTAGTTTATTTTCCTTTCCTTACTTAGCTCACTGTACATCTATTTATTTGTAAAGCTCAATATGAAATATACACAATTTCCATTCCTTCTTTCTTCTTAACATGGTATCAGCCTCACAACAGATCCAGCCACTCTTCCATGGCGGAGACCACCACGCCACCCCTTCCCTCCTCTTATCTTCTCCATCCTTCCGACTCTCCTAGTTTAATCCTTGTCCATGGCATTCTCACAGGCGACAACTACCCCAAATGGCAAAAAGCCATAACCAGAGCCCTTAATGCCAAGAATAAACTTGGTTTTATCGATGGCACCCTTCTCCCTCCTGACCCTACCAAACCAGAATATACTCAGTGGAATCAAACCAAAGATATGGTTCTTACCTGGATCCTCAACTCCATCAGCCCTTCCCTCGCCAATTCCCTCGAATATCATACCGATCCCCGCGCTGTCTGGCTCGACCTCTCTTCCTGTTTCTGTCATGGGAACAATGCCCGCATATATCACCTAAAACGTGCTCTTTCCTCCTTGCACCAAACCACAAACTCTGTCCATGACTATTTCAACCAAATCAAATAGCTGTGGGATGAACTTAGCCATCTCCAACCCGCAACTGACCCCAAAGACATGCAACGCCAAGCTGATGATGAACGGGTTTTCCAATTTCTCCTTGGGCTTAATGATTCCTTTGCCCCTCTTCACACCCAAATTCTGGCCATGGATTCGCTTCCCTCTATTGGCAAGGTTTTCTCCATCCTGTTTCAAGAAGAGCAATAGAGGCTTCTCAATCTCCAACCGCCGTCGTCCGAGACCATGGCCATGGCTACCCGCACCACCACTCGCCCTCGTCCTCCTCTGAAATGCACCACATGCGGCAAAGATGGCCATACGCGTGACCGTTGTTGGACCCTCATTGGGTATCCTCCAGGCCGAGAGCCTCGCACCACCAAATCACGGCCATCTCTCTTAGGTCCACCTCTGTCGGCTGCAAATTCGGTCTCACTCCCTCCTTCGTCGTCGGCCAACCTTGTTTCTCTTCCTCTAGAGCTGTATCAGAAGCTTCTCAACCTCCTAGCACCGTCGCCTGCACCGATTGACCCATCCCCTGCATCCTTTGCTGGTAATCTCTTCCCCCCATCTGATTTTACCTTCAATCGGCGCCTTCATTGGGTGGTGGACAGTGGTGCGAGTCACCACATCTGTCACCAACGTGCTGCCCTTGCCGATTTGAAGCCCCTTGCCACTCCTCACCGTATTCGGCTTCTAACAGGACAAGATATCCCAGCCGAAGGCTTGGGTTCTTGTCGCATCTCTCCCTCTCTCACATTACATAATGTTTTTTATGTTCCACTTCTCTCCTTTAATTTACGTTCTGTCTCTCAAATTGCACTCCATAATTCTTGTCTTATTACTTTTTCTTCTAATTCTTGTTCATTTCAGGACTCTCAATCGATGAAGCCGATTGGAGCGGCTGATTTATGCAATGGGCTCTACGTGTACCGCCCCGAATCTCCTGTCATTTTTACTGCTCAAACCACTGCGAATAAGACCTTATGGCATCAACGTCTAGGTCACCCCTCTAGTTTTACCATTCCCAGTATTTTTAATTCCCCATGTACTCTTTCTGAATGTGATGTTTGTGCCCGTTCTAAACATACTAGATTACCTTTTTCCAATTCTGCCAATAAAAGTGGTTCTCGTTTTCATCGCATTTTTTGTGATATTTGGGGTGGTTATCGCACGGCATCCTTATGTGGCGCTCATTATTTTCTCACAATTGTTGATGATTTTTCTCGTACCACATGGGTATATCTTATGCGTTTTAAATCTGAGGTCTACACCTATTTAACGCATTTTTTTGCCCTTGTCCAAAATCAATTTAACACCACTGTCCACATTCTTAGAACTGATAATGGACAAGAATTTCTTTCCCAGCCATTTCAAACCTACCTACACAAACACGGCATCATTCATGAACGTACCTGTGTTGACACTCCCCAACAAAATGGCGTTGCGGAGCGTAAACACCGGCGCCTTCTAAATGTTGCCCGCAGTCTTCGTTTTCAAGCCCACTTACCTCTATCTTTTTGGGGTGATTGTGTGCTCACCGCCACCTATCTCATCAACCGCACCCCTAGCCGCACTCTCCAAAATAAATCCCCTTTTTAAATTTTATTTAATAAAATTCCTAGTTATGACCACCTTCGCGTATTCGGTTGCCTTTGTTATGCCCAAACTCTCCGCGCTCACCGCGACAAATTTTCTCCCCGTGCCACTAAATGCGTCTTCCTTGGCTACCCGAGCACCCATAAAGCCTACAAGCTCTACAATCTCCAGACTCAATCTGTCTTCTACTCCGGCGATGTCACTTTTCACGAACACACTTTTCCTTTCCAAGATCTCCATGACCCTCCACCTCTCCCCACCCCTATCGTTCCCCTTCCCGTTCCCGAACCTCTTATGTCCCCTGCACCTCCGGCCCCCTCTGACTCTCCTGTCTCTCCTGATTCCCCGACCCCCGTGACATTGCCCAGTCCCTCTCCACCAGCTCCTCGCCCTCGCCGCACTGTTACTCGCCCTGCCTATCTTCACGACTATGTTTGTCCCACCTTACATGCAGAGCCCACGGCATCTACACCTGCTTCACCGGCTTCAGGTACTACTCATCCTTTGTCTGCTTTCCTTTCATATTCCCGTTTTTCCCCCTTCCATATTACTTACTTGCATGCTCTTACCTCTTCTCCTGAACCCTCTTGCTATACTACTGATATCCACCACTCTTACTGGCGCGAGGCCATGACTGCTGAGCTTCGTGCTTTAGAGGCTAATTCCACCTGGACTCTAGAGCCCCTTCCCCCTGATAAGAAACCCATTGGGTGCAAATGGGTTTTCAAAACCAAACTCAAAGCCGACGGCTCCATCGAGAGATACAAAGCTCAGCTTGTTGCCAAACGCTATACTCAGGTTGAAGGCCTTGACTACCATGAGACCTTTGCTCCGGTCGCCAAGATGACCACAGTTCGCTGCTTATTGGCAGTTGCCGCTACCAAAAATTGGATTATCCATCAGCTTGATGTCCATAATGCCTTCTTGCACAGCGATCTTGATGAAGAAGTCTACATGACCCCACCACCCGGATATTGTGCTCAAGGGGAGACTCGTGTTTGTCGCCTCCACAAATCTCTCTATGGCCTCAAACAAGCTTCCCGGAACTGGTTTTTTAAACTAACATCTGTACTTCTTGCTGCAGGTTTTCACTCGTCTCAGGCAGATCATTCTTTGTTTACTCTTACCACTTCCACTCACATCGTTCTCGTTCTTGTTTACGTTGATGACATCCTAGTTGCTGGTGACGATCTCTCTCAGATTGAGATTTTCAAGAACATCCTCTCCACTCATTTCAAGACAAAGGACCTCGGTTCCCTAAAGTACTTTCTTGGCCTCGAAGTTGCTCGCTCTCCCACAGGCATCTTTCTTAATCAGCACAAATATGCCCTCGACATTCTCTCTGACAGTGGCCAACTTGGTGCACGGACTACTCCTTTTCCTATGGAGCAACATTTGTAGCTTACTACTGACAATGGCGACCTCCTCCCTGATCCTGGCCTTTATCGTCGCCTTGTTGGTCGTCTCATCTATCTGACCATCACCAGACCAGACATTGTTTATGCCGTCAACACACACAGCCAATTCATGCATGCTCCTCGGGTTCCCCACATGACTGCCGCTACTAGAGTTCTCCGCTACATCAAAGGCTGTCCGGGCCAAGGCATCTTCTTCCCTTCATCCAACAGTAGTCATGTTTCCGCTTATACAGATTCTGATTGGGCCAGTTGCCCTACCACCCGTCGCTCTACCACCGGCTACTTTATTCAATTAGGCACCAGTCCGATCTCTTGGCGCACCAAGAAACAGAGTACAGTTTCTCGTTCTTCTGCTGAAGCTAAGTATCGTGCTATGGCTGTCACCACCTGTGAACTCACTTGGTTAAAACAGCTTCTCACTGATCTTGGTGTTCCTCATCCCGAGCCTTTCACTCTCCATTGTGACAATCAATCTGCTCTGCATATTGCCCACAATCATGTGTTTCATGAGCGTACCAAACACATTGAGATTGATTGCCATATCATTCGCGAAAAAATTCGCTCAGGCCTCCTCACAGCTGTCCACACTTCCTCCAATGAGCAACTTGCGGATATCTTCACCAAAGCTTTGGGACAGGCACTTTTTCATCATTTCTCACGCAAGTTGGGCATTACGGATCTCCATGCGCCAACTTGAGGGGGCGTATTGACAGCTCTCTATTGCCAGCTTTCTTACCATGTCAAGACTTGCACAATCTTTGTAATTAGCTTAATTTTAGGATTCTGTTGACCTTAGTTTATTTTCCTTTCCTTACTTAGCTCACTGTACATCTATTTATTTGTATAGCTCAATATGAAATATACACAATTTCCATTCCTTCTTTCTTCTTAACAATCTCGATGGCAGCAAAATAAGGTTGTATCAACATGCGAGTCCATTTGGGAATCGGATCAAAATGTATGGTATATGATCGAGAATTTTAGTAGTCTAAAAATCTAACTAGATGGAGGAATTAACCAAAGGGGGGACTAGAGTGAGAACCAAAGTGGAAACGAGAGTGCGATAATTGTTAAAATTCATAAGGTCTTGAGCATCCTAGAGTGCTTATAAAAAAAAACATAAATGTCTATTGTATATGTATCATAAATTCTTATTTATAAGCAAAAGAATTTAAAAATACGCTATATGTATAAATACAATATTTACATTATTTGTAGTTTTCCAGTTCACGTATAATGCATTATTATTTATTAAAAGTATTTCATTTATTTTCTTCATATTATTTTATAGACATGTGTTTGCACAATTTTTTAGTTTTTTTAAAGTATTTGGGTTTAGTTTTTAATTGGTGGATAAATAGTGTTTTGTAATTGTAAAATAAAAAAATTATTAAAGCATCAATTCCACATTGATTAGAAAAAATGATTTATTAGAAAAATGACTCTCTCACTACTATGTCTCGTTCACCATCTCCTTCATCACCAACAAACCCACCACCCCTTGGGTGGCCCCCAGTCTTCTTCCCCTCCTCTCTCCCTGGCTCTATACAGTTATAGACCCACACATCTCTCCCTCCACGTTTGCATCTTCCTCTTCCTCCTCCCTACATGTAAACTCAAAAACATCCCATGCCTAAAAATCAAAGTACAAATTTTAATGTTTTGTTCATAGGACCTGGAGTTGCCAAAGCTATTCTGTAAACTGCGAAGAACTACCAGTATTTCTTATATATAGATGCCCCTCCGTAAGTCATTTCTTTCTGAATCTTTTTTATTTTCTGTTACTCTTACACCAAACTATGATAGAATCTGATATACCACTATGTGACACATCAACCACTGCATGACACGTGTAAGTACGGATCGGCTCAGGCTCAGTCATTCAGATCATGCTCGGTCATACGACCTGGGCTCGGTCATTCAGTTCATAATCGGCCACATGACTTATGTTCGGTCATTCAGTTCATGCTCGGTCGTATAACTCATTCTCGGTCAATCAAAGGCGTAGCCCAAATAAACCGATCTCACATTATCAAAGCAAGGTAGCTCTCCTACAAAGCTAAATATATACAGATACAAACTTGCAGTACCGTAAGTCAATAATCAGATCTTATCACCGCCTCAACAAGCTCCGAGCAAGGAATAGGGAAGTTGTTTCCAACAAGGGAACTGCCACATTAAGTTTCCATATTCAACAAGGTAACTTATATCTCCGAAGATCTAATCCCTATATTCATGGTTCCAAATCCTAATCAACTTGGGAGAACAACCACCTATAAATTCAACCCTTAAGGTACGCTTTATTTTCATGCTCATTATTTTGGCTTTCATTATGAGTCTTTCAATTCAGTTTATTGACTTAAGCATCGGAGCGGCTACCGCCGGAGCCAACCCGGTGGTCCTCTGATCTTCTGTTTCGAGTGTTTCGCAGGGAGCCGAGCTTGGATCTCACGTGGGCCAAAAAGTGCAGCATCAGTTTGGCGCCATCTGTGGGAACGACAATCACCAAGTGCTCTACTCAATCTAAGCTCATCTTCCGTTTATCAAATGGATCATGGCTCCCAACTTGCGACCCAGGAAGAACACTCAGAACCCTCACCCTCAACCAACTGCCGGACGAGGAAGAAGGCGAGTGAATAATCCTGTACAGCAAGAACTGATCGAAACTAGGCAGCAGAACCAGTTGCTACGGGAACAGCTCTTAACTATGTCCAGGACCCTGGCAATGTTCACCCAGAATCATGAAACCAACCCTCAAAATCCGCCCGTTGTCACAAACACTCAAGAGGAGCAGCCTCCTGCGGCTGCCGGTATTCATGGAGACCCCCAGTCATCAATGGCAGCCGGCCGAGGAGTTCCCGCCTTTGTCCCGGAGGTCCATTATCGAAGTACTACCCGACTCCCCATCCCTGGGGTCTCGGAAGTAAACCACGTTCCACAAGGGTCACCTCCTCGAGTGGTTCCTACACCATCGGTGCCAGAGAATCAAAACAACCCCCCAGTAATGGGCCAAGATCAGCCTACCCATGTAGGCCCTGAGGTCATGAGACTTGCCTCACAGCAGCCCGTCCTGCCAAGGGGGTCAATAAGTGTAATACCCCAATTTCGTAACTGACATGTTTTGTATATGAGAAAACTGTTTTGGGAATGAAATGTCAGGTTTAGCTAATTTAATGCCTATTTTTAATAGTGATAAAACTCGAATTAGCTAATTATGGGAAACTCGAGAAAATAAAAACTGACATTGGACCTTGGTCAATGGAAGATATTCTGAGTAGGAAGTGACAGAAAGAAACTGCACTGAAAAAGGAGTTACAGATTGGGAGTTAAGGCCAAAACAGTGAAACTGAAAATTAGCGACAACCAAACAAGGCCTTAACCAGAAATTAAGAGAAAATGGTCACTTGGGAGGCCAAGGGGAATTGAACCCTTGACCTACCAAGGTAAGCAACTTTGTCTCAAAAAGTTACCAACTAGGCTGTTGGTTACTTTGTGCATAAATACAGCAATATATGTATATAACCTATAATCTGCTCAAGCCACCACCCAAATTGGCCAATGGCCTTGCATGCATTCCCTTCATCATAGCCCTCCATCACCTCCATCAAGTCAGCAGTCACAAACCCACTAAGGGTAGAGATACACTCATATGTGTATAGCCCTATATGTACATATATATATACATAACTTGCATCAGATTCTCTCCTTAGAGAATTCTGAAATTCTAAAACTGAGTCATACGTGAGGGATTGAGAGAGAGTGAGGGTGAAGTGTGGAGAGAGAGAGAGAGAGAAGGGAGATTGTGCATGCAAGTGAGAGAGGAAATTGGCAATTGAAGTAAAGGCTTGAGGATTTCATGCATGACCTGAGGGACTTGAGGACACTGTGAGAGGTCTGGGTCGAGCCATAACCGAGAGGGACAGCACTGTGAAGGTAAAAATTCTAAATTATCTTCAATTCTTGTTTTGTAGATTTTGAATTATTTTGATGAGTTGCTACGGGTATAGATTACGTGCATGCCTCATTATTGACTCTAGGAACTGTTTTGAGTGTATAGCATGGCTTAGAGGTCTCGGATAGGTCAAAACCCATGAAACCCGAGACCAACCTCCATTGATGAACCTTGGAAAACCCAGGTCTGAATCGACCATAACAGTTCAGAGTTTTGAATGTTAAGACCTGAAATAGACCCCAAGAGGATCTCAAATATGTACCTACGCGACCTCGAGACTCACTGTAGCCCCACGAAATTGGAAATGAACCTACGGGTTTAAAATCCAATCCGTCAAAACTCGAGACTAAACTGAAATATATAAATAGGGTCTTGATCCTTAGGGTTTGTAGGTCACGTAGCTTCAAACCACACACGAAATGGTTGGGAAATGAGGGTGCTAGATCGAGTTGCAGGTCACGGTTACTCTCTTGAAAACAGAACTTGTTGGGTTGATTTGATGCCCAAAACCGATGCCAAAGTGTTGGTGTGACCCTCAGGAGTCGATACCACCCCAAAACAGCAAGAAACCGTACCCTAAAACTCACGAAATAGAAGCTAAAAATCTGCAGAAAATAGGGCAACACCGAGTCAGTTTGTGGAGAAGACGGAGTTGACTCGGCTGAGTCGACCGAGTCGATCGAGTCGAGATGGGTTGGGCCGAGCCAACTCGGACACGTGTCTGTCCCAGGGACTGCCACTGCATTAATAAAGCTACGTCGTTTTGAGTAAACTAGTTTTTAAATTTATTTGAGGGCTGACGTCATCGTGACGTCAGCAATGTAACAGGACCGGTCAGAACCGGACCGGTTCAGTTGCAAAGAGACTGAACCCTTTGGTTCAGTTTTGAACTTTTAAATATTTGCAAACTGACCCTCCACTGTTTGACAGAATTACACTAAGGCCCAGATTTTTAAAATCTTTTACAATTATACCCCTGAAAAATTAAATAAAATAATAAAATAATTATTTAATTATTTTATTAAGAGGGAATAATTACCATAATGCCCCTGTACCTTAAACGAGTCAAACCAAGTCCGAATTTAATGATTGAATAGTGTAATATTACTATTTCGGGCATTCCGGACTCAATGGTGGAGTCCGATTTGTGAAACCAAGTCCCGAAAAATACAGACATGTAAAGGGTAAATGACCATACTGCCCTTAATGACACATAGGGCCAAATTTTACTGAAAAATAGTCCATTTTAACTATGTTGGACATTCCTGACTCAATGGTGAGGTCCGTGACTACAAATAAAGTACCGAAAAATACAACATATGAAATTACCATAATACCCCTGACACTGTACAAGGCCTAAATGAAGTCCGATTAAAACGGAATTAATACTAGTGATTGACCTGACACTTGTGAGACTGTATACATGATTAGATGACGAATCCGAGACAGAAATTATGTGACGGCAAAAATGACCAAAATACCCCTGACATACCCGAACCTAGATTTAAAAGCCGAGAGAGTCTAAATTGACTTTCTTCAACCTTCCGGACTCAATGGTTAGGTCCATAATATGAAAATCAGAACCGATAAATATATGAAGGCATCTGTTCTAACATGTTAAACTGTGTTCTAGGTAAAAATATCACTTAAACTACCATGGACAAACAGGGCAAGAAATTCACCATCATGACTAAGGCCCAGAGGTTAGCCGATAAGAAACAGCAAGAGTTTATGCAAGAATTACTGAGGCAGCAAAGAGTTATTGAGCGCCATATTAGAATAGCTAAGTCCACTGAAATCGTTTCCATCCAGCCCTTCATATATAAGGCACGTACTAAGGAAATGATTGCCGAGGCCAAGATGAAAAAACAGGAAGATACTGAAAACCCTAAGCCAAATGCTTAAGAGGTAAAACCTATGAACTAGCCACTATAAGTTAGTTCCATGAAACCCATCATAGGGTAGACTTACTCAGTCTAAGGTCATGAGTTGATAAATCTTTATAAATTGTTTTAGGCTTAAGGAGAAAAGAGGAAGGCTCCGTTCATAGCTTCAAACTTGAATATTGAAGGTGAGTAACTTCTGACACTGTTTTAGATACTGCTCCTTGATCTGTTAAATTGTTTCGAATACCATATGTTTTAAATGCAATTGTTTTAAATGCATGCTTTTATCACCGATGACATGGTTTTTAGTTTCTCAAATGATTAACTATACTTCTGATTGATATGCTAGCACTCTGAACCGTTTATCTGTTTTGATCTATTGAACTTGACTTGGATTCATTGAACTATTAATTCCAAACTGATTTACTTAACCATGTGATTTAAGCAAAGATTGAATTCGAAACTCTTGCCTGGATATCTGTGTTACTCACTGGGCTTTTTAAAGCTCATTCCATTATTTTAATAATTTCAGGGGAACCCTCAGATGGACAGGTTTAGCAGGTCCAAAACTTAGGGGGAAAATGTTGAAGACCCCCAGATAGAATGATAACCCATTTTTGAGAATCTATACCATTTTTGTACTTTTTGTATAACTGAACAGATTATGACCTTTTGTAGTGAAACTGTTTTGTAATCTTGATTAAGATAGGTCTGACTATGATATATCCTGAATGCTCTACCAAGTATACATGTATGCATTCTCATGTGAAAATTCCGCTGCTTAAACTATATATGTTGAATGCATTATGCTTGGGATTTAGATCGGAATGGCCTTTGGTTAGGATTACCGTCGGGGTTTTGTTTTCAAAGAAAAAAAAAAAAAAACTGATAAAACCCGATGGGTGCCTAACTGGCCTTTGCCACGTACCCCAAATCCGCACAGGGTGGGTCTGGGGGATGTGACAATAAGAGCCGAAGAAGTTGCTGAATCAATAGACCGTACTGCCGTCATAAGAGATGCCCAGTATCCAGAACAGGACGAGCTGGCCAAACTACTCGGGAGGTCGGCCACCCCGTTTACCAATGCTATCATGGCTGAAGAGAGACCCAAGAAGTTTATCGTCCCTAAGTTCACCCCTTATGATGGGACTGGGGACCCGGGGGACCACCTCTCTCACTACCAGCATACCATGGCTTTGCACGGTACTTCTGATGCCTTTCTATGCCGAACGTTCGTGACCAGCCTCAATGGTACCGCCCTGAAGTGGTTCCACCACCTCCCGCCGAACTCGGTATCTAGCTTTTATGAGCTCGGCAGAAGGTTCTTGGACAGATTCATGACTAGCAGAAGGCTAAGAAAGGGTCCGGAATTCCTTCTGAACATAAAGTAAACAAGGGAAGAATCACTCAGGGGGTATATAGCACGTTTCAACGCCGAGCTCACCGAGGTGACAGACTGTAGCCCTGGTTTCCTAGTGGCTGCTCTAGCCGCTGGACTTGCACAAGGAGGCTTTAGAGACTCCCTGACCAAAAATCCCCCTACGGATATGGCGGCACTCATGGACCGTGCAAGGAAGTACATTAACCTAGAAGAGGCCAGGGACACCTCTAGAAAGGTCAAAGAGCAAGCTCAGAAAGACGATCAGAAGAAAGATAGTCAAAGGAAGGACGACCAAAAGAAGGACACCAGCTCGGCCAGGAAGAGAGTCAGGAGCCCAGAAAAAATGGGGGCCCCCAGAACCTCCTACAATTCTGGGCTGAGGGAATTCAACCACTTTACTCCTCTAAACGCCTCTCCGTACAACATATTGAAGCAAGTAAGATCTCGAGAAAATCTGAGATGGCCAGAGCCTTTGAAAGGAGACCCCAGCTATCGAGATCAGACCAAATATTGTGATTTTCACAAGGACCGAGGGCACACGACCAATACCTGTAAAGCTCTCAAGCATGAGATTGAGCAGCTAATAAGGAGAGGACGGCTGCAAGAGTTCGTCAAGCAGGACGGAGGACAGAACCCCCGTGACGAACGACCCCAGCAGAGAAAGGCTGACCAGAGACAAGAACAGAAAGAGGGCAGGAACGAGCCCCCACGACAGAACAATCAGGTGATCTTCGTTCTACACGCAGATTCCCCTGCAACAGGCACCTCTAACAGGTCAAGGAAACGATATGCTCGGGAGGCCAGGTCTGCTCCCAACGTCATGCAGGTCGCTAACTTGGAGAAAAGGTTAAAGCCCGTACCAGAAATCCAATTTACGGATCATGACCTTATAGGAGTTCATTGTCCTCACAGCGACGCCCTGGTTATCTCCCTTAAGATCGCCAACTTCGAGATCCGAAGAGTCCTCGTTGACACTGGGTGCTCAACCAATGTACTGTTCTACGATCCTTTCAAGCATATGAAACTCGACCCCAATGACACTAAACCCACAAGTATAGTCATGACGGGGTTCGACGGAAACACCAACACTCCTCTAGGAAGGATCGATCTGGCCACAACTGCAGGTGAAGGGGACGGGCAAAAGACCATGATAGCTGAGTACATGGTCGTAAAAGCCAAATCTCTCTACAACGTTATAATTGGAAGGCCCTGGCTACATGAGATGGGAGCAGTCACCTCGACTCTCCACCAATGCTTGAAATACGTTCACAATCAGACAGTCTATTCCATCAGAGGATGCCAACCGACCTCCCGAGAAAGCCATGCCCTCGCACTCAAGGCTAAGGCCCTAAATAGCAATTACTGCACGCCCGTGAGTGCAAGGATGCAATCTACCCTTGCTATCACGAGGCAGAAGACTGCCCCTCCAGGATTGACGAGCCATTAAGCCCCAGAGGAAGGGATAGCAGAGCCAAACCTATAGGGGAGCCTATTAAAGTCCTGGTCAGCTCGGAGGATCAAGGACGTTTCCTACAGATAGGTCCCGACCTGACACATGCCGAGCAGGATGAGCTGGTTGAGTTTTTGAAGAAAAACCTCTCCGTATTCGCTTGGGAGACAAGGGACATGGAAGGGATAGATCCCGACCTGATTACACACAGACTAATGGTGGATCCGGATCATCCACCAGTGAGATAAAAGAGAAGGCCACTCGCTCCAGAGCGGCATCAGATCATCAATGACGAAGTTCAAAGGTTGCTCGACGCCAACATGATACGAGAGGTATTTTATCCTGATTGGTTGGCCAACACTGTTTTGGTCAAGAAGAAGAACGGAAAATGGAGAGTCTGTGTTGACTACACGGATCTCAACAAAGCATGCCCCAAGGATAGCTTCCCTCTTCCAAGAATAGATCAATTAGTTGATGCAACTGCAGGGCAAGAGCTCATGAGCTTCATGGATGCTTATTCTGGGTACAACCAAATACAGATGCATCCCCCCGACCAGGAGAAGACTTCATTCATCACCGAACGAGGTCTCTATTGTTATAGAGTGATGCCGTTCGGACTGAAGAATGCTGGAGCTACCTACCAAAGTCTTGTTAATAAGATGTTCAGCTCCCTAATCGGCAACACTGTGGAAGTTTACATCGACGATATGCTGGTCAAAAGCCTAAGGAAGAACAGTCATCTCCAGCACCTAGCACAAACCTTTGATATTCTCAGACAATATAAGATGAAGCTCAATCCCTCAAAGTGCACCTTTGGTGTAACAAAAGGGAAATTCCTTGGGTACATAGTCTCTCAAAGAGGTATAGAAGCAGACCCGACTCAGATCGGGGCTCTGATCGGACTGAAATCTCCAAAGACCCGAAAAGACATTCAAGCTCTGAACGGCAGGATAGCAGCTCTTAGCAGATTTATTTCAAAATCCACAGATCGGTGTCTACCATTCTTCAAGGCTCTAAAAGGTAACAAATCTTTGCAATGGACTGACGAGTGTGAAAAGTCCTTTCAGGAACTCAAAAGGTACTTGGCTTCGCCCGAGCTCTTATCAAAACCGATCCAAGGAGAAAGGCTGTTTCTCTACCTTGCAGTCTCTGAGGACGCTGTCAGTTCAGTACTAGTCAGGCAAGACAGGAGCGTGCAGAGGCCCATCTTCTATGTCAGCAAGGCATTACTGGACACAGAAAAGAGGTACCCCGAGATCGAAAAACTAGCCCTTGCACTCATAGCATCTGCACGGAAGCTGAGACCTTACTTCCAAGCACATCCCATAGAGATTCCAACTGCTTACCCACTGAAAACAATCCTGAGAAAACCAGAAGTATCAGGACGGTTTGTCAAATGGTCGGTGGAACTAGGAGAGTTCGATCTGTCCTACGTTCCACGAGTCTCAATTAAAGGGCAAGCCTTGGCAGACTTCGTCGCAGAATTCACTCCCGCACTAATAGGCAAAACGCAACTCTCCGACGATATGGGAACGTGGAAGTTGTAAACTGATGGATCATCTACCGACCGAGGTGCTGGAGCCGGGCTAGTACTACACTCTCCTGATGGACTTACGACCGAAAGGGCAATTAGCTTGGGGTTCAAAGCCTCCAACAACGAAGCGGAGTATGAGGCCCTTATCTTAGGGATGAAGCTAGCTCAGGAGTGCGAAGTACAGAACCTCGAGGTATTTTCTGACTCCCAACTAGTTGTTAGCCAAGTTCAAGGAGAATACGCTGTCAAGGATGAGAGAATGCTTCGATATTCGGAGTTAGTCAATTCGTTGAAACATTCCTTCCGAACATTCTCAATCCAAAAAATAGAGAGAGGTCAAAACAGCAGAGCCGATGCCTTAGCAAACATGGCATCTCACATGAAAACGGGGGTGGAGTCAACGATAAAATTCTCTCACCAGCCGAGGCCTAGCACCGAGGAGATCCAGGTCGCCCAAGTCACAGAACAGCCTCAGAACTGGATGAGTCCTATACTCCAGTACCTAGAAGAAGGACTCCTCCCAGAAGACAGAAATAAGGCAAAAAGAATCCGCATCAGAGCAGCTCGGTATCTTGTCCTTAACGGAAAGCTCTACCGAAGATCTTACACTCAGCCATTGTTAAAATGCCTAGCACCTGAAGAGTCTCAGTACGTCTTGGCAGAAATCCACGAAGGAATTTGTGGAAATCATAACGGAGGGAGAACCATAGCCCACCGAGCTCTAACTCAAGGCTACTACTGGCCTGGAATGCTGAAGGAAGCAAAGAAATACACTCGAAAGTGTGACAAGTGCCAAAGGTTCGCCCCTTATCAGCACCAGCCACGACATGAGCTCATCCCCGTCTCTAGCCCATGGCCTTTTGTACAGTGGGGAATGGACATCATAGGACCATTGCCTAAAGCCAAACCGAACAGGAGATACCTATTGGTGGCCATTGACTACTTCTCAAAATGGGCCAAAGCAGAACCATTGACTCACATCACTAAAAGGAGGTCCAGAGCTTTACTTGGAGAAATATAGTTCGCAGGTTCGGCATACCTCACGTGATCATCTCAGATAATGGCACGCAGTTTACTGGGAAAATATTCAAGAAATTCTGCCAAGATCTAAACATCAACCAGCACTTTTCCTCCCCTGGTCATCCTCAGGCAAACGGACAAGCTGAGGTCACTAACCGGACGATCCTGGGCGCTCTCAAGAAAAGATTAGAGGCAGCTAAAGGGAAATGGGTTGAAGAACTCCCTGGGGCACTCTGGGCCTACCGAACAACCAGGAGAACTCCAACATCAGAAACTCCCTTCTCACTCACCTACGGAACTGAGGCAGTAATCCCTGTTGAGATCGGCATGCCTACCCTAAGGACTGAGGCTTTCAACGAAGAGACCAATGACCAACAACTAGCAGAAAACTTGGATTTGCTCGAGGAAAAGAGAGAGCAGGCCGTAGTCAGAATGGAAGCATATCAGCACAGGATGGTTAACCGCTCAAAAATTGGCCTCAAGCCTGCCAGCTTCCAAGTTGGGGACCTCGTCCTAAGAAGGGTTTTCCAGAACACCAAGGATCCCACCATGGGGAAGTTATCACCAAACTGGGAGGGCCCCTACAAAATTACCAAGACAGTAAGACCGACCACTTATTGGTTGGAAAGCATGGATGGGAAACCTGTCCCCAGACCATAGAATATGGAGCATTTAAGAAAGTATTATCAATAAAATGATTTCTTTTTCCAAATATATTCCATGAAATATTACAATGTACAGACCTCTCAGGTCTGGTCCATCTTAATGCACAGACTTAAGGTCTGGTCCATCTCAAATGTACAGACTTAAGGTCTGGTCCATCTCAAATGTACAGACCTCTAGGGTCTGGTCCATCTCAAATGTACAGACTTAAGGTCTGGTCCATCTCAAATGTACAGACCTCTAGGGTCTGGTCCATCTCAATGTACAGACTTAAGGTCTGGTCCATCTCAAATGTACAGACTTAAGGTCTGGTCCATCTCAAATGTACAGACCTCTAGGGTCTGGTCCATCTCAATGTACAGACTTAAGGTCTGGTCCATCTCAATGTACAGACTTAAGGTCTGGTCCATCTCAAATGTACAGGCTCAGGTCTGGTCCATCTAAATGTACAGGCTCAGGTCTGGTCCATCTAAATGTACAGACTTTAGGTCTGGTCCATCTCAATGAACAGACTTCAGGTCTGGTCCATCTCAATGCACAGACTCAGGTCTGGTCCGTCTCAATGTACAGACTTCAGGTCTGGTCCGTCTCAATGCACAGACCTCAGGTCTATTCCATCTTAATGAACAAAATCCCTAAGTCCGATCCATCTTAATATATGAGGATGATGTTTGATAACAAGTACACAAGGGCTCTGTGTCAGAAGTTATAAAAGAATCAACTCTAAGTACTCAGTCATACCGACCGCCAAAATATCCTTGCAAATATAAGTCCCTTTGTTCGGCAATCAAGCTCGGGTCTTGTTCTAAGGGGTCAGAATAACTGTCTTATGCCAGTTTTTACGATTGACGATTAGTGATCAGATTGATTGATTATTATTCAAGTTATCTTTCTTAAAGAAAGTCCGTGAGTCAAAAACCCCTCCAAAATCGAGGGTTCGGCACAAGTTGGTTATTTTCTCACATTATTTCAGAAGACCACCCATGGTCAGTAGAAACAGTACTCTAGAAACCGAACAGGTTTACTTGTGTCATACTACAAACATCAAAAACCGGAGTCCGTTTACACACAACAAAACATTGATACATCTTTAGAGCAGAACTCAAAGATTGCCAACAGTCAAAGAAAGACAGAGACAAAAACCGAAGAGAAGATATTTTCATTAATATGCAAGCTCGGTTACAAAGAAGATGAATAAGGACTACAAAAGTTTTCCCTAAACTAAGGGGCTTGCAGGTCCATCATCCTCATCACCATCTTCGTCCTCATCGTCGTCATCGATCCCAGACAGGTCGATATCCGGGAACTGGCGAGAAGCTTGGACTTGAGGTTATCGTAACCAAGCTGCGCGATTGTATCTCCCATCTTCTCGAGCTCGGTCTTCAGCCTGGCCTCGGTCTCAACCTTGGCCTCCTCAACCTTCTGAGCAATGGAGTCCTGAAGGGCACTGTTTTCCTCCTTCAGCTTGGTCAGGTCCTGACGAAGGGAATCCTGTTTAGATTGCAAAGAATCCCTCTCAAGTTTAATGGAATCCCTTTCGGACTCCATAATTGAGAAGCAATTCCTCGCCTCCTTGAGCTCGTCCTCGACCGAGGTGGCTTGGGACTGAGCCGTGCCGAGCTGTAGCCGGACTTCATCAATTTCTTCCTCCAGCCTCTCCAAGGCCTGGTGTCACATCCCGAACCCCACCCTACGCGGATGTCGAGGACGTGACTGCCAGTCGGTCACTACGCGACCAACCAAAGGCAAATTCTGAACTTTCCGACGAATTGCACTCCAACTGTAGGGTCAAATGCAGCGGAATTTAAAACTTTTTCTTTGTGTCACGGGAATGCAACTCACTTATCCATCATAAGAATATGTATCACAGAGCAAGACTAAATCCAGTCAGTCAACAATTCTAATCTCAGAGCATATCTAAAATCAAGCATATAACAACATAGCAGATCTAATATCTCTAGAGTACCATTTAGTTCCATGAGCCATGTTCCAATATCTAGTGCATGTCAATCAAGTCAGTCGTATCATATCACTTACCTGGATATACGGATTCGATTCACAAGAATGTAAGTCTCTACAAATCAGTGCCATCTGATCCTTATTTGCAATGCCACTTGGCCTATTCACGTCATGTCATAGTACCTTCTAATCCAATGGAGGTAATTCCTGAAAAATGTCAGAATAATGGGGTGAGCTTAAATAAGCCCAGTGAGTAACACAGATTCCCTATCATGGGTTTCAAAACCAGTCCTTGCTTCCAAGGCACGTGGATAATTTAATCATTTCAAAATAAAAATTTTCTAAATCCATTTCATAAGCAGTCTAGTACAATGGAACAAGATTTGCACAAACAGTACAAACGAATCGGAACATAACATAACCAATCGGACCAAAACAATAACCATTTCCAATATATCGATCAAGACACAGACACTTCATTAACGGAACGAATCACAGCTGAGACTGAGTGGGAACAATAAGTCAATCAAGACAGAGGCATATCCTCGACGGCTAAAACATAGCGGATCTGAACAAGACATCAATCAAGACAAAGGCATACCTTCAATAGCTAGAACATAACGGAACTGAACAAAAACAATATACTAATCAAGACACAAGCACATCATGAACGGAACGAAACATAACGGAGCTGAGTAGAAACGATATAACAATCAAGTCGGAGACATATCACTAGCGGAACGAATCATGACCGAACTGAACAACGTTTTAATCAAGACAGGGGCATGTCATCACGGGTAGAACATAACGGAACTGAACAATACATCAATCCAAACAGACCTATTATCGATCGGCGGTACACAATGGAATCGAATGTATCAATCAGGGACATAGACATAGCATTAACGGATAGCACATAACCGAACTGAACGGAATTCCTAACTCAAAGGACACAATCACATCGTGTGAAATGTAGTGCAAAGGGCCTACATTAAGTACGTACATTTAAACAATATAGTATTTAGACAGTATACTATACAAGTAGTACGGTACGACAAAATATCGTTCTTTGCCTATATCACATGGTTAGTTTAATCACTTCGGGAATAATGGTTCAATACATCCATTTATCTCAACAGTTCAAAACAGGCAAAACAGTACGGGATGCTAGCACAGGGATCAGAAATATAGTCAATTATTTAAAAAGACTAAAACCATGTCATAAGTGATATAGTACGAAAAGGCATGCATTTAAATAATTGCACTTAAATAATTGCATTCAAAACAGATCAATAAATCAAGGGACAGTATCAAAACAGTGTCAAAAGTTACTCACAAACTTTTAGGTTTATCTCCTTGCGCAAATAATCTGACAACCTCCAAACATTGTTTCAGGCACATCCTTGTACATCCTGAATAATCATCATTAATCATAGATAGATCAGAATTCATCCATTCAGGTCTTATTCGTCATCTTAGGTGTCTATCGGATTACCTAAGATAGCCTAGTAGCCTATCGCCCTTCCATTGGGTCTCACCCGAGGCTATTTCATTCTTTAATTAGGCTTAGCAATTATTAGGATTATATCCTAAGTCATTTAGACTTCAATTGTTATCAATCAGGCACTCATTCAACCTTAGGGGCAAAATGGTAATTTTACCATTTTTGTCTCGGACCCTGTCATGGTCTTCGGAATAGTCTTTATATCGTATATATGAAGTTTTAAGTCTTTTAGACTTTAATCGGTATCAGTTGGGTACTTATTTAGTCTTAGGGGCAAAATGGTAATTTTGTCATTTTTGCCCCGGACCCTATCATGGTCCTCAGAGTGTCCCATATATCTCATGTATAAATTTGTAAGTCCCTTGGACTTCATTTGGTATCTGTTTTAGATCGTCGGGACACATCGGTCATTTCTCGTTTTATGCGTTGACTTTCTCGGAGTCTTATTTAGCCCTTCAGTGTTCATAATTATCCCTATGATAATTTATCAGATCAGTTTGACCTTTATTCGACCTCTACTTTGCACTTACAGTGCTCAGGGGTATTTTGGTCATTTTACGTTTTGTGTAATTCTGACCCCGATTCGTCATCTAATCAAGTATACAGTCTCACCAGTGTCTGGGCTCCTACCAGTATCAGTTTCGTCCCAATCGGACTTTGTTTAGGTCTCGTACGGTATCAGGGGTAATTTGGTAATTTCGCGTGGCGTATTTTTCAGCATGTCAGTTCATAAAATGGACCTCGCCATTGGGTCCAGAGCATCCAACATAGTGAAATTGGACTGTCTGTTATGTTTAATCGGCCCTGGGTATCATTAAGGGCAACTCAGTCATTTACACCTACGTGTCTGTATTTTTCGGGACCTCAGTTCATTAAACGGACCTCACCGTTGAGTCCAGAATGCCCGAGATAGTCAAAATAGGCTATCTGATATTTTTATTTGGGTCTGGGTACCATCAGGGGCAATTCGGTCATTTATCACTTACGGGTCTGTATTTTTCGGGACTGTATTTCCAAAATCAGACTGTACCATTGAGTCCAGAAGGCTTGAAATAGTGAAAATACACTATTTATTTAATTTATTTGGACTCCATTTGACATATTTAATGTCCAGGGGTAAAATTGTAATTTTACCTATTTAATAAAATAATAAAATAATAATTTTATTATTTAATTAATTTATTCAGGGCTTAAATGTATAATTTATCCAAAATCTGGGCCACTGTGTAATTCTTTAAAACAGTGGGGACAAACCCGTAATTTCAGAAAGTATTTGGGGTTCAAAATATAATTTCATAATTTAGGGGTTCAAACCCAAGGGTTCAATGGTTCACCAAGTGAACCGGTCCAAAATCATCAAGAACCAACCGGTTCAGTTCCTTCAGGAAAACCGGAATTAAATATTCTAGTTAACCTCAATTTGCCCCCCTATCCGTGTTCAGGATTAGCCCAATCCCAATTTTAATTTGTTATCGCCGTAACCAAACAGGTAGAATTTGATTTTAAAACAAATCGGTTAACTTCAAAACGGCACAGTTTCAATTAAACGGTGGCACACTCACGCATCGCCATGTGTCCAGAGTTGGCCCGCTTGACTCGGCTCAAGATAGCGAGTCAACTCGGTCATCTTCTTCATCAAATTACCCTCGGTTGCCCTAATTTCTGTAACCTATCCCTCCAATTTCGTGAGTTTTAACCCACTGATTTCCTCTGCCATTTCTTCTATAGGGTTTCCAAAGCATCAAAGAGCAGTTTTGCATCGATCTAAGTCCCTGATTTGGACTCACAGTCACGGTTTGGAAAAACGATAATGAGACCTGCAACTCCATGGCAAACACTCATTTTGTCACCATTTTGAACGCGGTTTGTTGCTACAAGATCCCTATGACATGTAGTTTCATCCCCCAATCACGAAAATCAGTTTAAAACACTCTAACCAAAAATGGCATTTGAAGACCGAACCTGCAACCGACGTGTTAGAGGGGTTGCATGGGGTTTTAGGGTCGCGGGTTGGTGGTTTTGGGATCCTCTTGAGGTCTAGAACAGGTCTTGACCAACCAAATTCGGTTTAGCTTGGGTCAAATCAGACCCAGTTATCCGAGGTACATCCATGGCCGTTTTGCTACAGGTTTGGGGTTTCAGTCCTATTCGACTCTCCCAATTGATTCATAATAATGCTAAGGTCTCACAGTAACTGATTTACGCAGTCCATATGATTTAAAAACCATCAGAGAAATACCAATAACCCAAATAGAAAAATTTAGCAATTTAGCAGTTTTGAGGTATTTACCTCTCAAGCAGTGGCCTTCCTCATGGCTTGGTTCAGGCACGACCTCGGTGGCTGCCTCAGTTCAGTCATGCCCTCTGAATCCTCTCTTCCTTTGGTGCATCTCCAATGGAGACCTCCATCTCACACATGGATGTACACCCAAGCCGTGGACACACACATGCAAGCTTTCTCCCTCTCTCAACAGATCAGTCCCACGGCCACATGCAAACCTTCAGCTTTGTCACTCTCTCCATTTCTGATTTACACCCAAGACCTCTTTTTGTAACCCAAGTAAATCACCAATTCTTTATGCATAAGGTATATACACTTATACATATATATATCACTATATGTAGGTAGGTCAATGAGGTGATTGGGAATCAGAGAATGGAGTAGCTGGTGGGAGATGATGTAATCCATCATTTGGGGTTTGCATGTAACCTCATTGGTTGCTTTGGGTGGCAAGTTGGGGCAATTCAGAGATATATACAATTAAGTTGTATATATAGGCACAAAGGTCTGGGTAGCCCAACTGATAAGTTTTTTGGATAAAATTCTTTCCCTCCATAGGTCAAGGGTTCAATTCCCCTTGACCACCAATTTGGCCATTTTTCCACATTTTGGGTTAAGGCCCTGTTTGGCTGCACGTTAATTCAGTTTCTGATGTTTGCCTCATAACTTTCATTCCGTAACTCCTTTTTCGATGCGGTTTGTTCCGAGAGTTTCATATTTCAGTTATCTACAGTGTCAGAGGTTCCGTGTCATTTATTAGTCATTCGGGATTTCCGTAGTTAATTAATTCGAATTCCGTCAGTGTTTAATTGACACTATTTCACCTAATTAATTGGTAATTAGGTTCAGGTATTGTACCCTATTCCCGAACATGTTTTAATTGTTTTATTGGTCTAGTGTGACCACCGGGAGATTAAGGTTAATTTCCTTAATTATTCCCTAAGCCGGTACTAATTAATAATTAATTATTTAATTATTAATTATTCAAAGTCGGGGTGTTACACCTGGAGATCCACCGTGGCCTCCATCAGAGTGGCCAAGCTATGCAGAGTCTGCAAAAACAAAACAAGAGGCATATCAGTAAAAAGGAAAAGAAAGAAAAACACCAAAGGAAGGAAGGTCGGTCGTTACCTTCAAATGGGCCCTCATGGCACCAGCCACAGTCTTCTCAGTACCCTTCCTGGTGCTGCAGGAAGGGATGTCAGTCCGAGGGGCCTCAGCCCAAAAGTCTTCAATAGCCTGATGGACGGCCTTATATCCATCGGGCATCTCGGTACCCACTTTTGCCTTACCCCTCTGTTGAGATTTTTGGGCTGAAGAGGGGACAGGCCGAAGTACCGCCGTACCCCTCTGAGGGGCAGAAGAGGGTTCCCTGATCACCACCCCCTTTTGGGGGGCAGAGGAGGGTTCCCTGATCACAACTCCCTTCAGAGGAGGCCGGGAAGAGGGAGAAGCAGAGGAGACAGCCCCCTTCTTGGGAGGCGCCGAGGAGGACGGGTCAGTCGTCCTCGTCTTCTTCGAAGAAGGCACAGAGGGAGGAGGCTGGCTCGCCACCCTCTTTTTCTTTGACGCCCCCCATTTACCGGCAACTGACTTAAGGACCTCATCAACCACATTCTTGTCCTTGGGAGGCATTGTAGGGCCTGAATGAAGAATGGCTCGGTAGTCCCTGTTTGGAGTCTGGAGGAGCCTCTTGTATTGGTCTTTCAAAACAGGGGTGAAGTGAGGCCTCTTCTTGACGCTCTTGGCTGCACAAAAGAATTTTGAGCAAAGGTTAGTCAGACACACAAAAACAAGCACAGAACAAAATTGCAAAAGAAAGAGGGTGTCTCACCCATAAACCCCGTGCTCCGGGGAAACGTGGAGAACTGGTCCTCGGGGTCGGTCACTTCCCACTCTCCACCAACAAAGAAGAACCGATCCTTCCAAAATTTATTGGAGGACGGTACATAGGTCAAAGGCCGGAATCCCTTGTCGAACGACATGTAATAGAGGCCCTCCGCCTTCCTATACTTAAGATCCATTTTACTACGGATCATATCTAAAGAAACCTCAACACCGTTCAGACGACCTAAGGCTATAAACCCTAACAGGTGCCTCCAACTGTTCAAAAGCAGGTCGACCGGGCAGAGGTTAAACCAGCAGAAAAAATCCCTAAGCAAACTAGGGAAGGGAAGACGCAGCCCCATCTCAAACCAGGCAACATAAACACAGATTTCTCCCTCCTGAACTTCCCAAGGGTAGTCTAGGTCATCGGGAGCCCTAAGGGTGACATTTGGAGGAATCTCATACTTCTCCCTAATAACCTCTAGCCAAGAGGATGTTACAGTACTCTCTATCTGAGAAGACCGACCCGAGACTTCACCCTCTCTATCCCTAGATTCCGAGAAGGCATCAACGATTCTAACTGAGGGACTAGAGTGAGTCTCCTCCGATCCAGTCCCCGAGGAACTGCTACCCCTAATTAGGGTTTGTGACAAGGAAGGAGCCTCCGGGAGGCTCCCCGACCCATTACCAACATCAGAAGATGCCGAAGAAGCCGACATTTCAAAATAACCAAAAGGAGAGGAAGAGAAAGTGAAAAGATGAACAAAAATACTAAAACCGAACCTGAATCAAAGTAAGGGACTTCAGATAGATGGGATTCTTCACAAGGTAGCTTGCTGGTTCGACAATGTCAGATGTATATCTCACTTCGTAGAGTAGAAGATGGTAAAAAGAATCGTACAAGGCTCTTTCTCCCTTTTATACGCATCCAAAGAGTAATTGCTACCCAGGCGAACCGTCGCGACAGTATCGCAACCATAATGACTTGAGAAACCCAAGAACCGGCTACGCAATAAATGATGTACCAACAGACGTCTCGAGAAACGAGACGACAGAACGCATGGCTTTTCGGACGCTCATAAAACCTTAGTTACGACCCGAGCTCAAACTAAGGCTTGGGGGGGGAGTAACTGATATACCACTATGTGACACATCAACCATTGCACGACACGTGTAAGTACGGATCGGCTCAGGCTCAGTCATTCAGATCATGCCCGGTCATACGACCTCGGCTCGGTCATTCAGTTCATAATCGGCCACATGACTTATGTTCGGTCATTCAGTTCATGCTCGGTCGTATAACTCATTCTCGGTCAATCAAAGGCGTAGCCCAAATAAACCGATCTCACAGTATCAAAGCAACGTAGCTCTCCTACAAAGCTAAATATATACAGATGCAAACTTGCAGTACCGTAAGTCAATAATCAGATCTTATCACCGCCTCAACAAGCTCCGAGCAAGGAATAGGGAAGTTGTTTCCAACAAGGGAACTGCCACATTAAGTTTCCATATTCAACAAGGTAACTTATATCTCCGAAGATCTAATCCCTATATTCATGGTTCCAAATCCTAATCAACTTGGGAGAACAACCACCTATATATTCAACCCTTAAGGTACGCTTTATTTTCATGCTCATTATTTTGGCTTTCATTACGAGTCTTTCAATTCAGTTTATTGACTTAAGCATCGGAGCGGCTACCGCCGGAGCCAACCCGATGGTCCTCTGATCTTCTGTTTCGAGTGTTTCGCAGGGAGCCGAGCTTGGATCTCACGTGGGCCAAAAAGTGCAGCATCAGAATCAAAGAACAAATTAAACATTAATAAATCTTTTTTTTAAAAGATCAAACCCTTTGGTCTAATCATTCCTTAGAAACCCCTTAAATCTCCATTCGTCAGAAACTCCAAAATCTCAAACACAAAACCTAGTTGCCAGTGATCAGAGACAAAGATGAGACATTGAAAATGGCAAGGCGGGGTGAAAGACGAGCAATATGATGTACACGAGCTTCAATAACAGAGAAATCCATCTCACAATGGCTTCCCTGTCGATAAAACCTGACCTGTCGACAACTTTGAGCTATTTTGGGTTGATTTTTTTTTTTTTTTTTTTGTACTCATTTCTATTTTAATTTTGGGGCTATATATTGGGCAGTGTGGCTATTGTGGTAGCGATAAAGGTGGAGGCCAAGTGGTAGTTGTAGTGGTAGTGGTGGGTGCACGTTTTGATATTTTTGAATAGTAAAGTTTTGTTTTTGCAAGATCGAATTCAGTTGTTTGGGACAATCTTATTCTTTTCTTATTTAATTTTTCAATTTGAACTTAAATAAAAAATTTGAAAACTTTTTTTTGAAAGACATCTGACTGTAATGGACGTTATTATTATTTTTAACAGCAGTTATTTTGCGAGGGTAACTCGGATTGAGTTGTCATTTGCAACCAACTATTTTATCTTATCTTGATTCCAATATGAGCTGAAATTTAAAAAAAAAAAAAAAAGTTGAAAAAACGTAAATCAAAATTTGGTTGGATCTCCTCTTTCTCAGAATTTGGGCCGTTGTAGCTTATGCAAGGTGAACTCAGAAACGGTGGATAGGCTCCTTTTCCATTGTGGGGTGTTGGGGACGTGTGGTGCATGTTCTACTCCTGAGCTGGAGAAGCCGGAAGGTAGGACGAAAGGAGGAGGTTAATTACATAGAGGTCAGTGTGGTCTGTGTTGTTTCTTTGTTCATTTGGTGGGACAATTGGCATACTATATTGAAAATATTCGGAAGGATGTGAGTGCTAACATGAGGGGGATTTTGATGGCTTGGTTGGTTGAGGTTGCAAAGAAATACAAGGTTCTTTCCGATACTATGTATCTGAATTTTTTTTTTCTGTAAAACCCACTTTTTTGCTGGTTTTTTGGGGAAAAAATTTGATGAGAAGAGAGGAAGAGAGGAAGAGAGGGAAGGGTTGGTCTTCTTGTTGTTAAGAGGAGACTTTCTTCTATGCGCTTGTATTTGTGAGCACGTGTGTATGTTTTTTTTATAAGTATATATATATATATATATGTGTGTGTGTGTGTGTGTGTGTACCTATATGACTATATATGCAAAAGCTCTCTCTGGTTTCCTAGAAAATAAGTAATAAATTTGTGTGTATATGTATGTATGTACATGGCTATATATACAAAAGCTCTGTGTGGTTTTCTAGAAAATAACTAATAAATTTTTGTGTATGTAAATGCCTATATAGACAAAAGCTCTTTGTGGTTTTCTAGAAAATAATTAATATATTTGTGTCAATATATGTTCATATTTGATGTATCAAAAAATGACCGCCCAATCCAAGCTTGATGAGTGTCTAAGTTTTTTTGTGTGCAGGTCAGGAAGTGACAAAGCAGTTCAAATCTGATAGACGCTCATTGAACAGAAGGTGCAAACCTTCCCCTCCGAGCAACGAGTTCAGAGTACGCGCTTAATAAGGTACTGAGCTTATCACCACCTTGCCTACCCTACCGACCTCAGAATAAGGAAACAGAATGCGGCATGAGAATTGCCTCTCGAATATCGTCTGATCCCTGCTTCTGTAGAGATTAGAGTTCAATAAGGAAACCACCATCCTCAGATATCTTCGGATCCCGAACTTTACGACTCCAAACCCTAATCAACTTAGGAGACAAGCAGCCTATAAATACAACCCTAAGGTGCGTTCTTCAATTACAGTCAATTATTCTCTTTCAAGTTCAATCACTTTCCCATTTTTTACTAACTTTATTATCGGAGCAGCTATCACCGGAGCCAACCAAGTGGCCTTCTGATCCCTCTTTTTAAGTTCTTGACAGGCGACGAAGAGCGGAAGCCCACTGATCAGAAAGTGCAACATCAGTTTGGCACCGTCTGTGGAAATGACAATCGTTCTTGCAAAATTCTCAGTCAGAAACAGCTTCTCTGTCTTTGTGAAATTATGGCTCTTAACCTTCGTCCAAGGAAAAATGCCCAAAACCCTCGAAGCCAGCCTTTTGTTGGAAGAGAAAGGTGGCAAAACACCGATCACATACAGCAACAGCTTGATCGAATCCAACGATAATCCGATCTCATGCAAGAAAAGCTCATTGCCATGTCCTAGGCCTTAGCCTTAATGGCCCAAAACCAGCAGAGCAATCCCACTCACCTTTCTACAGGCACAACTGATGAAAGGGTTCAACCTCCTGCCACCACCACAAGTGAAGGACCTCCTAATGTGGAAACCCCCAACGTGTAGTCGGTACACCCCCATAGTACCACTCACATAGGGGGTGACCTCCAGCCATCAACCGCACCCGGAAAAGGGATGCTTGTCTTTCATCCTGGTGTCCATTACCAAAGTAGGACAAGGGTTCCAACTTCGGGGGCCAATCCAGCGCCGCCTAGATTTCAGCCTCCGCCGGCATTAGTCCCCCCAGCCCAAGGAGGGCAACGTCCCCCTGCCACTACTGGGCAAGATTATCCCTTGCATATTAGGATAGAGGCTGCAAGGCCAACAATAGCCAGTTCCACCCAGAGTTCCTCAAAGGGTGGAGGAAGTAGCAGACTTGATGGAGCAAACCATCTTTACCAAAGGGACCCACGTCCCTCCAGAGCAGAATGAATTAGCAAAGTTGCTCGGAAGGTTCGCCACTCCTTTCACTCCTTACATAATGATGGAAGAACGACCCAAGAAATTTATTGTCCCGAAGTTCACCCTATATGATGGGACTGAGGATCCCGGGGACCATTTTTCCCACTATTAACATACGATGGCCCTATATGGGGCTACTTATGCCTTCATGTGTCGTACTTTCGTGACTAGCCTCAAGGTTATCGCTCTGAAGTGGTTCCATAGCCTCCTTCGGGAATTAATCCTCAACTTTTACGAACTCAGCAGGCGGTTTCTTAACCGATTCCTAACCAACAGAAAGTTGAGAAAGGGTCCATAATTCCTGCTAACCATAAAGCAGTCCAAGGGAGAATCGTTTCGAGAATACATTGCTCGCTTTAATACAGAGCTCACAGAGGTGACAGACTGCAGTCTGAGCTTCGCAGTGGCAACTCTAACTTCTAGCCTGGGCCCTAGACGTTTTCAAGATTCCTTGACAAAAAATCTCCCTACCAATATGGCAGCACTTATGGAGCGGGCGCGAAAGTATATAAACCTGGAGGATATGAAGATGTTTTTCCAAAAGGCCAAAAAGCAGGCTCAAAAGGATGACCATACCCAGAAGAGGGATTCCAGTGCAACCAACAAAAGGGTCAGAAGTCCTGATTAAAGGACGGCACCCAGAGCTCAAAGTAACCCAAATTCTAGAAGGTATGGAACATTCACACCTCTAAATGCCTCCTTCACTCACATACTCCAGTAGGTACAGACACGTGAGGACTTAAGGTGGCCAGAACCATTGAACAACAGTCCTAACTCTAGGGATCAGAGCAAATACTACGATTTTCACAAAGACCATAGGCACACCACCGATGAATGCAGAGCTCTCAAACATGAGATTGAACAGCTTATTAGAAGAGGGCATGTGCAGGAATTCATTCGTCAAGATATGAGGCCAAACTCCCGTAATGACAGGACACAGAGACCAGAGCAAAGGCCTGAACAAATAGAGGCTCAGAATGAACAACCACGCCAGAATAATCAGGTCATCTTCGTCCCCCGTGCCGAGAACTCGATGACAGGGATGTCTCATCGAGCCAGAAAGTGCTATACTCGAGAGGCAAGGGCAGAACCTAACATCCTTCAGATCTTCGCCATTGAGAAACGACTAAGGCCTGCACTGTAAATCTAGTTCCCAAAGCTGGATCTCGTTGGGGTGCACTGCCCCCATAGTGACGTCCTCGTCATCTCACTCAAGATTGTAAATTTTGAGATCATGAGGGTTCTAGTAGACATGGGAAGTTCCACCAACGTGTTGTTCTATGAGCCCTTTCAGCACATAAAGCTCAGCACCGATGACATCAAGGCCACCACCGCTATAATGGCGGGATTCAACGGGAACCTCAGCACCCCACTAGGCAAGATAGACCTCCCGACTACAACAGGGGAAGAGGATGCCCAGAAAACGTTGATTTCTGAATACATGGTCCTCGACTCCAAGTCCCCCTACAACATCATCATCAAAAGACCATGGCTCCATCAGATGGGAGCGGTTTCCTCAACCCTCCATCAGTGCCTGAAGTATGTCTAGAGTGACATGGTCTGCACCATCAGGGGCTGTCAGCCAATCGCCCAAGAGTGCCATGTTCTCACGCTAAAGGAAAAAGCCCTTAACTAGCAATCATAGCATTCTAGTGAAGAAGGAAGTCCTATGCCTTCCGAACTTCATGAGATGGAGGAGTGCCCCTCCGAGATCGACGAGCCATTAAGCCCTAAAGGAAGGGACAGCGTGCCCAAGCCAATGTATGAACCTATCAAGATACTAGTGAGCTCTGAAGGGGGAGAGCTCTATTTACAACTCAGCTCAGATCTATCCCCCTCCGAGCAAAAAGAGATTATTGAATTCCTGAAAGATAATCTGTCAGTCTTCACATGGGAAACTAAGGACATGGAAGGGATAGACCCCAATCTCATCTCCCACAGGTTAATGACTGACCTAGACCACCCTCTAGTGAGATAGAAGAGGAGGACCTTCGCCCATAAACACCACAAGATCATCAACGAAGAAGTCTATAGGATATTGGACGCCAGAATGATAAGGGAGGTATTCTATCTAGAATGGCTCTCCAATATATACAGTCCTCGCCAAGAAGAAGAATGGCAAATGACGGGTGTGCATTGACTACACAGACCTCAACAAAGCCTGTCCTAAAGATAGCTTTCCTCTTCCGAGGATCGATCAATTAGTTGATGCAATCGCAAGACATGAGCTCATGAGCTTTATGGACGCGTATTCAGGGTATAACCAGATTCAGATGTACCCTTCAGATCAGGAAAATACAACCTTCATATTTGAATAAGATCTCTATTACTATAGAATGATGCCGTTTGGTCTAAAAAATCTAGGCGCCATGTACTAGTGGTTGGTGAACAAAATGTTTGACTCCTTGATTGATAGCACAATGGAGGTCTACATAAATGGCATGTTGATCAAGAGCCTAAAGAAGAATGACCATATCCAGCACTTGAGTTAAACATTCAGCATACTGAAGCAACATAAGATGAAGTTAACCCCTCGAAGTGTACCTTCGGGATCACTAGAGAAAAATTCTTGGGTTTTCTGGTCTCTTAAAAGGGAATTTAGGCAAACCCCTCACAAATTAAAGCTTTTGATCCAGCTGGAATCACTGAGGACCATGAAAGACATCCAGGGCCTGAACGGAAGGATAGCAACTCTAAACCGATTTGTCTCCAGATCTACCAATCGATGCCTCTTGTTCTTCAAAGGCTTGAGAAGAAATAAGGCCCTTGAATGGACCCCTGAATACGAGAAGGCCTTCCAGGAGTTAAAGCAATATATGGCCTTCCTCGAGCTCCTTTCCAAACCAATACAAAGGGAAAAGCTACTTCTGTACCTTGCAGTATCAGAAAATGCCGTTAGGTCGGCATTGGTCAGAGAAGACAGAGGGATTCAGAGGCCAGTTTTCTACATCAGCAAAGCACTTCTGGATACCGAGAAGAGATATCCCGAAGTTGAGAAGTTGGCCTTCGCCCTAGTGATGTCTGCTTAAAAGCTCAGACCCTACTTCAAGCACATCTCATTGTGGTCCCTACATCCTACCCTCTGAAGTCAATCCTGCACAAGCCTGAAGTCTCAGGAGGACTGGTCAAGTGGTCTATGGATCTGAACAATTCGACATATCCTACGTTCCACGGACCTCCATTGAAGGCTGGGCATTAGCAGATTTCGTGGGCAAATTCACTCCAATACTGCATGATAAAGCCCAAGTCAACATGGATAATGTAGTATGATGTCTTTTGTCACGACCCGAAACCCACCCTATGCGGATCTCGTGTCGCGGGGCCGACCCTATGGACGTCCCTACTTTTTTCATTCTTGTATCATAGTACTAATACGCAATGTACTAAAAATTTAAAACAATAATCAGCGGAAGTCTTATAAATACAATAATCAGTGGAAGTCTATAATATATATCATATGGTTCTACAATGTCAAATCAAGAACTAAACATAACTAGCACCCGTGGGTGGTGAATACATGGGAAAACTAAATCATAGACTGATACATTTCCTCAAAATGTCCTCCTACACTCTCAGACTCCTACTGGGGTCTTGCAGCGTCACTACTTGAAAAATGGTAAGTAAATGGAATGAGCTACAAAAGCTCAGCAAGTAAATTCCTATCTCCGACACTGGTATCGGTGATCATAAAATAATATGAATCCATGAATAAGAATATGATAGCCAATCGTAAGAAATGAGATGCTGTGACAGCCAATGAGAACAGTTGCCATAATGGCCAATGGACAATAGGGTCACAATGTACAATACGGAGTAATGGATATAACATCAACATGGAACTCTCAATAACAATGTATCACATGAAGGTATTGCCACAATAAATTGATCACAATCAATATAATAAAGAATGTTATCTCAGTATAAGATAAAGCATAGGGAATAGTATCATTCAACAATCATAGTCATATCAATCATATAAGAGATGCATTTACACTGTTTCAAGTTTCGGCACGCCCTTGGTCTTTTGGGGCCCGGCATACCCCCCCAATGGAAACTCCAATCAAACAAAACTCCAATGTATTGCCATATGTCCGTTCACGGACTTGACCCGTCGGTCTCCAGTAGATTAGAAAGCATCAGATGGATATTGTGACTGAGCATAAATCCGGCATTCATAAACATAACATGATCATTCGTAATTCCATAAGAGTATAAAAATGGAATATCATATATACAGTAAAATATAACAGTAGGCCTTTCAAGGCATGGTTTAACATGATATCAATGATATAGCAGTTAATCAATGTCCACAAGATAGAAAAATATCACATTGTGAAAAACAATAATATCAAGTACGTTCAAGAGTACAAGTTCGACAGTAAAATAGAATAAACTTGGCTTGGAAACACCACATGGAAGAGAATAGGTTTTACTTACCCCTAAATGCGTTTCTAGATTAGTATCCGGTGGTTTTGCCCTTTCTTTTCGAGTCCCCTATACATCAGTAAATACGTCTCAATTTTAATGCTATTCATCAAATTTTATGCCTTTCTATTATAAGTATCTCTATCACTAATTTAGACTATACCATTGAGTCTGGAATGTCGAAAAAAGTCAATTTAGGCTTTCGCGGAATTTTATTTGGGTTCGGGTATCAATAGAGGTATTTTGGTCATTTAGCATTTCTAAGGGTCTTTATTTTTTTGGAGTCCTGTCTCACAAAACGGACCCCACCATTGGATCCGGAATGCCCGAGATAGTTAAAATACACTATTTACTTATTTTAATTGGACCTCCCATTATTTTTCTATTATTAAATTAATTAAATTATTTTTATATTATTTTTATATAATATATATATATATATATTTTCATTCAAAATGGTTCACACGAGCGTGCCAGTCAAAATGGTTTGGGTTGAGCTTCCCTTATATGTGGTCTCAAGTTCGAGTCTCCAAGGGCGCAGCCCCTTTTATTTTTCTTGATTAGTTAATTTATAATATATATATATATATATATATATATATATAGTGATCATATGTGTAGAGACTTGAAAAAAAAAATATTTAAACCGGTTAACCAAGTGCCAGGATGAATCCATGGGATTGATACGAATCATAAATTATAGGGAATATAATATGGGACCCGAATAAGAACCAATAGTGGGAAATAAATAATTAAATTGAGCCCCGACTTTATGACAAATTTACTGGCATTTTATAATATTTTGTGGAATAAAATATTTATAAAATATGTAATACGGTAAAGTAGAAAAATAATTTATGTGTATAATATCAGGGGAAGCTTCGAGGAAGTTATTGGGAAACCGAAAGAAATGATAAGGAAGGAAATCAGTGAGCCAGTGCAGGTCGCGTGAAAACAGGGAACAAAATGAGAGAAAAGAAAGGGAGAAGAAAAGAGAGAAAGAAAAAGGAAGGAAAAAAGAAAAAGAAAGAGAGGGAGAGAAAAGGGAAGAAGCAGAAGTGGCGGTGGTCGCGAGGGGGATCGAGGCAAGGGGGCGACGGAGGAAGCGTTGGAGAGATCAAATCGAAGGCAAATGTTGAGGCGTGAGAGAGATCTGATATGGTGATTTCAGTGCAACAGGGTGGATTCTGTTCGGGTTTCTCCGTTTCTACCGCTTCCAATTGCCGTTTCCAATTGAGAACTGGAGTTGCAATAAGGGGGGCGATGAAGATGTTGCGGCAATAGTGGATGGGTTTTATGATGCATATGGGTTCTTGGAGGTTCGTTGATCCGATTGGGTGAAAATGGCAACATGGGTATAGCGCTTGGGGGAGTTCAGTTGGCGAACCAGGAGTGATTGAATGATGATGCTGCAGCCAGTATATATGTGTGTATATATGCAACGGTGCAGGAGCTATAGTTATATATATCTGCGTGAGTGTGTGTATGTTTGTTGGAGAATGGGGCATTTTGATATGGCTTGGAGTTGTGTGTGGTTGTAGCGGTTTTGTAGATGGCTTGGAGTTGAGTAAAGTTAGCTATAGGGGCCGACTCACGTTGGATGTGTGGATTGTTGGGGAGTCGGTTGGATTGGATTTGAGTTGTCATGGGATGGTTCTGAATTGTGTAAGTATGCAGCTTCATGGGTTTCTCGTTAGATCTGGATGGGTGATGGATTCCTCTGTTTTTGCCGTGTTCAGTTGAGGACAAGGACTATTTATGGAGATTATTCTGAATACTTGGTGGGATGGATAGAGACTAGGAAAAGGGAGCACGAAGCAGCAGCGTGTTGGAGTAGCGGTTATGAATTATTGAGCAGGTCAGTTAGGGGGTCTCATCTCGGTCATGATCTTGTCAAGAGAAGGTTGGAAAATCAGCTGGTTTGATACTAGAGGGACCTACTTGGGTGATTGAAAGGTAACAGAAAATGGTTCGGTTGATGATTCAAGTGAGACGGCAGTAGCGGTGTGATGCTCGGGGAAGGCATGGAGATGCAGATGCGATGAGGCCAACTGCGTCACTGATTTTTCTGATTTGGGTCTTGTCCAATTATCTTGTGAGTAAGCAGTTAAGTCTATTGATTGTGTTTATTCTGTGATTCATGATGGTTTTAGTTGTAAGGTATCTATGTACAATAAGCCAATGCCCTGGATGTTGATTAATGAAGGGTCCGATACAAATAAGGCTGTAGATGTTTTGGATACATTTGGTAGTAGGTGGTCCTACATTAGTTCTAGCTCATGGTTTTGGAGTAAACAGTGACCATTGGAGGAAAAACGTTCCAGTCTTGGCACAGTCACATAGGATAATTGAGAGTTTTGATGTGGGGTTTTCATGGGAGTCACCTGCGGTTTCTAAGCGACCTACAGCTTGAGCAGGGCCCATTGACTGAGGGAAGTGATGCAATCTAAGTTGTAGCTTCAGCCTTGCGGTGGTGTAATTGTTAGAGGCTATGGGTTTTAACTTTGTTTGTAGAAATTGAAGTTATTGATTAGGAAGACCCTAGACAGTAATCTAATGGGAGGAAGGGAAAGTTCTTCAATATCTGATGGATGGAATGATAAGATAGATGGGATGATAAAGGGACAGAATCTGTCAGGATCATCATCTGCTTGAGGGAAAAAGGCTGAAGAAGCTGATGAAACTGGATTTAAAATGGTTGGCCGACTCAATCAACCTGCCGGTGTGTTTTCTCCAACTTCTGAACCGTGGACTAAAGATTAACCTGGTTGATTGGATTGCATAGTGGACACAGCTTAGTGGGGTTGAGATAACCCGATCAAGTATGGTACTTTGCTAAGTAAGGAATAGGATTAAATTAGGATTGATGTGCATATTGATTGAATGATTTTTGTGCTTATCTGCTGCTAAAAGATCACATAGGAATTGCTTTGAGAACCCTTGAGTTGATTGTTTATATGCTTACGTGTTCTTTATGATTATTTGGGAGTTATGATTTACTTCTTGAGTTGTCATCATATGTGATTTATGTTTTAGAAGGATTGTTGATATTGTGACATGTGGGTTTGCGTAAGCGTTGAGATTGATCGAGCATGACACGTAGATTTGTGGATGAAACCTTGTGATTTAAATGCTATTTGTTGATCTTAATTGTGATGCATTATTTAAAGCATGTTGCATATGCTTATGAAAGTGATGTTTCATTTGAACTGTACTATTGCATGATGAAATCATGACATATTGGCATAGTGTGATTCCTTGAAAGCATAGTGTGGGTCAGCACGAGGTGCTGTGCATTATGAGGGCGTAGGTCCTGTGGTGAAAAACCCAAATTTTGGCCAACATCAGTACCCACGGGCTGACGGGGGCGGACCGTGAAGTGGGACATGGGTGACATAGAGTTGCATGTGTGCGTCACGCATATTGACATCGCATAGTAGAAATTCATGAATGTGATATTGATTTTGTATGGATGCATTATATAAATTGCCATCACATCATATGAATGATTAGGGAGGCATGTAGATATACATGCACACTTGCATATGCCACGTCTTAATTTTGTTCCTTGCATTAGTATTGTACCATACCAGCAATTGAGCTGACCCATTCGTGGGAACCATATTTCAGATGACACTCCCAACACCTGAGACTTAAGGAAGTCTAGCCGAGTGGAGGAGACTTGACTGTAGATGGATATTTGGCCCGAGAGGCGTGTTTTGTGATGTACGGGCTTAAGCCCAATGACATATATGTTGTATCATAGTTGTATATTTTTGGTTGTATAATTAGGCGATGTATATTTAACTTTGATAAGATTGTGGCCATCGAGTGAGGATGGATTGTGATGTGTTTGTATATATATGATGTATTGTGATTATCAGGGGGAAAAAGGCTCGAAAAACAAAGGAGGTTCTGCCGAAATTTTTTTAAAACAAGAATGTATGTAGGCTTGTATCTAAATTAGTTAAATTGTTATTTATTTATTTATTCGTCTATTTATTTCCTTTCTTTTGTTTCGTTCAGTCGCGTCCCCGAGTTTCGGTCGGGAATTCGGGGCGTGACAATATGACCACACGTGAGCCCATGGCTCATTTGTTCGTGTATCTCATCCTTGCCCTAGGTCCAAGGCTCAACTCGCGGGGGCAGCAGCCCCTTCGTATTTTGTTTTACCATATTTCCTAAGCCAAACAGCGACCAACGATTTAAATTAGGGATAAGCTATTCCTATTCCGGTTTCAATTCCTTAAACCCCCAACCAAACAATCCCAATTCAGATTTAATTTGAAAGAAACCATACACCCAAAACGACACAGTTTCAACCCTACTCCCTAAAACAGTGCCGTTTAAAGTCTTGTTCATCATCTCCCCCCCCCCGACTTCCCAGCGAAGCTCCGATAGGGTTTCAGCGTCTTCTCTGGCATCGGTAACCCTTTTTCAGTCGATTTTACGATCCTAACCGATGTCGTTTTCTTCCAAATTTTATAAGGATTCCAATTCTAAACTTATTTTTGAGATTGGATCACTCGATCCTCACGAAATAAGGGAAACTCGTAGCTCCGGCCAACTGGTTTTTTCCTTATTTCATGCCATTCGCTCCACTATTTTGAGCCCTAATCACTTCTACATATTTTCTGCACCCTATAGGAATATTTCTCAATCATTCAAACCGAGTCTCATGCATAAAATTTCAAGACCCAAATTATTCCTCGCAACTTGAAACTGCCCCTTTCGAACTCATTTCTAAACCATTTTGAATGATTCATTTTGTAACATATTCCTCATTGCATGCTTATTCAGACCCTAGTAATAAAACCTAACTTCATGCTTTAGAATTTTAAAAAATAGAAATCAACTTAACTTACCTTCAATCTCAATTTTGCTCGCAGTTTCTCCTTCTAACTCCTCCAGCTCTTCCTTTTGAACCTCAGTCTCCTCTTCTTTGGCCTCAGCTTCCCTTTTCTTAGTTCTGCATTTCCTTAATCTCATACTCCTATTTATAGGAAAAACCTCTCGACTTGACGCCAACCATTTCTCCCTTTTTCCCCCATGTAGCAGCCTTCCTTGACTGCCCTTCAACTGCCCTTCTCTTCTCCACCATCCACGTACCAAACTATACCATATATATATATATAGACAAAATTCTTCCCCACTTGCCTTGGGTGTCAGCAGCCTTGCTGCCTTCACCACACCCACAAAGCACACACATTTAACACACACGCACACACTGCCACACATGCACACTGCACATGCAGCCCTTCTCCCTTCCCTTTTCATTTTTCCTTTGCATTTTTTTCATTTAATATACATACATATACATTAAATAATACCTTATACATACTTATGTATATATATATGTATATTTATACCTTGTTTATACATTCATATATATCCATATATATACATATATACCTATTTCTAATAATATATACATACACTCATATCAAAGGGGCTATGCATGCATGCAAACATACACATGCTTGAGAATGTGTGCGTGCATGCATTACGAGGCTCGGTCCTGGGTTGCTCGGGCGTTGCCTGGCATTGGTTGTATAAATAAACAGTTCACATTCCAAAATCCTTTTGTCCCATAAAATATCATGATATAGAGCTTTAAACAGCTCGGGTTACAACTGGTGTTACACTACTCGACCGAGTCTACCTAAGTATACACGTTGTATCCCAGGTTGGGATATTACATCTCTACACTGACAGCTCATCCACTGATAGGGGTTCAAGAGTTGGCATCATACTCCAATCCCCATATGGAATCACAATGGAAAGGGCAGTTACCTTGGGATTCAAAGCCTCAAACAACGAGGCCTGAATACAAAGCACTCATCCTCGATATGAGGCTCGCCCTAGAATGCGAAGCTCGAAACCTCGAAGCATTTTCGGACTCCCAATTAATGGTAAGCCAAGTCTTGGGGGATTTTTCCCCCAAGGATAAAAGAATGGTTCGATATTCAGAGCTGGTAGACTTGTTGAAAACCTCATTCTAAAAATTCACCATTCAGAAAATTGAAAGAGGCCAGAACCATAGAGCTGACGCATTAACAAACATGGCCTTTCATCTCAAGTCAAGAAGAGATTCAACGATAATGGTTTCTTACCAACCACAGTCGAGCATCGAGGATGTATAGTCCACCCGAATCTTCGAACAAGGCCAGAGCTGGATGACTCCTATCATTCAGTACATACAGGAGGGACTGCTTCCAGAAGATAAAAACTAGGCTCGAAGGCTTTGGATCAGGGCAGCCTAGTATCTGATCTTAAATGGGAAGCTTTACCAAAGATCCTACACTCAACCTCTCCTACGTGCCTGTCTCTAGAAGAATCCCAATACGTCCTAGCCGAGATACACGAAGGAATCTGAGAAAATCACAACGGCAGCAGGACCATAGCCCACTGAGCTCTGACTCAGGGTTATTACTAGTCGAACATGCTGAAGCAGTCCAAGGAATATGTCCAGAGGTGTGACAAGTGCTAACGCTTTGCCTCATACCAGCACCAACCCCATCACGAGCTCATCCCAATTGCTAGTCCTTAGCCCTTCGCTCAATGGGGAATGGACATTGTGGGACGACTGCCTAAGGCCCTACAGAATAGAAAATTCCTGCTTATCGCCATAGACTATTGCTCTAAATGGGCAGAAGCTGAGCCTCTGACTCACATTACCAAAACAGAGGTGAAGAACTTCACATGGAAGAGCATAGTCTACAAGTTCGGCATACCCCGTGTCATCATTTCTAACAATGGCACGTAGTTTGTTGGAAAGATGTTCAAAAAGTTCTGTGAAGACTTACACATCAGTCACCATTTCTCTTAGCCAGGGTATCCCCAAGCTAACGGGATAGCAGAGGTCTCCAACAGCACAATTATTGATGCGATTAAAAAAGGTTAGAACAAGCTAAAGGAATGTGGGTTGAAGAGCTACCCAGAGTACTCTGGGCCTACTGAACTACCAGAAGAACACCAACCATAGAGACATCGTTATCACTTTCGTACGGTACCGAGGTGGTCATTCCCGTTGAGATCGACATGCCAACCCTAAGGATGGATGCCTTTGGCCAAGAAACCAACGACCACCAGCTTGTGGAAAATCTTGATCTACTCAAAGAAAGACGAGAGCGGCCAGGATCAAGATTGAAGCATATCAGTGCAGAATGGCCAACAACTCTAGTCAAAGGTTAAGACCCCTCAGCTTCTAGCTCGGGGATCTCATCCTAAGAAGGGTATTCTTGAACACCAAGGATCCCACCTTGGGAAAGTTCTCCCCTAATTAGAAGGGGCCCTACAGGGTTACCAAGATCGTTAGGCCCACAACCTACTGGTTGGAGGATGTAAATGGGAGGCACAAGCCCTGGAATGTTGAACACTTACGAAAATACTATCAATAAAAAATCTCATTTTTTATTAAGTGTTCTCATTTCAATGCATAGATTCCCAAGTCTGGTCCATCTTAATGCACAGACCCCAGGTATGTTCCATTCCAATAACCCCTATAAGCTTTGTATCCATTACATGTGTTATAGGCTTCATTTCGCTTTAATACACAGACCTCAGGTCTGGTCCATTTCAATAATCCCTATAAGCCTTGTATCCATTACAAGTGCTATAGGTTTGGTTCACCTCAATGCACATGTTAGGATTTGTGCCTTCATATCCAAGACATTTTATTATAATTTAATAGATTTGATTTATTATTGAGTTTCATATTACCATATGTTTGGATGTTGTTTTATATCATGAGATGATTAGTCCATAAATTGTCATAAGGAGCGGCTCATGTGTATAAATGAGATTTATATATAGGAGATATGAACTGCTTATATAAGGCAATTCTAGAATTGTTCACGGCTATTGAAAAGACTGGACATCTTATCTGTAAAATTGTAATATAGTTAACCTTTATATGATCAGCTAGTTTATCTCAACCATCAGAGCAGTGGACTCTAGGTTATTGTATTGGTGTATTGGGAATGCACTGAATTGGATCGCTATAAGAAATTCATTATTTGGAACTGTTACATTTAATAAGTTTCTTATTCACTATTCGCAGTAAGGTCTGAATCCTGAGAGGATAGTGAACTCAAGTTCTGAATAGTGATGATTTTGAGTTACCAATGAGTGAAGTCTTTTAGACCAACACCTCGGTATTTTGGGAAGTCATTATTTGGACTGTGGGAACACATATTCTCAAGATGGAATCTACACTCTATATATTAGAGATATAGATATCACCTTTGTGCTAATTTAATAGGTTAATCACTGAAATCCGGATCCGGTCTTTTCAATAAATTGTTTATTGAAATGATGACCACTTGCAAGTGATTAATAATTATTGAATTAGGTTCTTAAAATAATTAGGAAATTAATTTGACAGTATAATCTTAATTATTAATATCCATGTAGAGGGGCCAACTGCAAAAGTATAGTGTAAATGGGTTTACTCTATTCTACTAAGTTGGAGTGCAATTTCAATTATATAGTGGAGTTAATTGAAATTAATTAGTCAATTAATTTAATTATGAGATAATTAAGATTTAATTGATTAATTAGAAGCTAACTTAGTGGGGCCCACTAGATCCCTTCTCTTGCCCTAATTAGGGTAAGCCCTATATATATGATATATAGGGAGCCGTTCATTATAGAAAAAGATTTTTGTGCTAGCCAAAAATCAGAGGCAGCCCACTCTCCTGCGATACGGTTTGCCTAAAGGAAAAGAGGAGAAGACCTAGAGAAGAAAGAGAAGGAAGATTGCATCATTCTTTTCAAGAAGTCTTCTTCAACAATCAAGATTATCAAGAACAAGGTAACTCTAACTTCTCTTTTCAAGATTGTATGATTCATGTAAAGAAAAAGATTCAAATAGATTTTTGAAATCGCTTCCGCTGTGGTTACGAACCCAACAATTGGTATCAGAGCAACTTTACATGAATCCATCAATTTTGAAGGTTATATTTACTTGTTCTAAACCTATTCATGGATCCCAATTAAAATAAATGGTTATTTTAGAATGGAATTTTGTGGTACAATTTGTTGATATAAAGATTTAATCCTTATTTGATACCCATAGAGATAGATTAATTAAATAATTTAATTTTTATTATAATCTTACCAAGTAATGGGATTGTGGTTAAAGAATTGTTGGTATGAGATATCAGCAGTGTGCATCAATAAAAAAATAAAAAAAATAGAAAATAAAAACCAAAACGCCCACACCGAAGCTTTTCAAAAAAGAAAAGAGTGGGCGAAGGGAAATTCAGCAGTCCATTTTCTTTTATTCATCCACACTTGGAAAAGCATAGTGCATAGAGATAACGGGCGAACGATATTCTTTTATTTTAATAATAAATTGATATGAAGATTGATGTGAATTCGCTTCTTGCTTGCGAGCGACATACAGAAAAAAGGAAGTCAAAGCCGAGTGGAAACTGACTACTACTAAAAAAAAAAGGTGCTGTGTAGCTAGTGCCTAGCTTAGCTCCGAAGAGTGACGAGAAGACCGCCACTGTACATCTTTTTAATCATTATTTTAATTACATATTAGATACTTAAATTTATTAAATTGTTTGAATATTTGATATCTATGGTTGATACATGACAAATATTATATATCTATATATATATATATATAAATATATAATATTTGATATTATATATTTTACTAAAAATTATTATTTTTAACTATTTGGGTATATGATACCCACTGACTCAAATTTATTTTATATATCCATCATTTATATTATAGGTATATGATATTGATGAATATTTGATATTCAAATATACTAATTTTTCTAATCATGTATTTTAACTGGATATTAGATACCCAAATTAATTAAATTGTTTAGGTATATGATAACTAATGGCTCAATTTTTTTTTATATGTCAATTTTTTTTTATGGGTATATGATAACCACAGATAGACAATCTTGACAGTAATATAGATTATTATTTTAATTGATATTATATGCCTAAATTTAGTAAATTATTTGAGTAAGAGGTCAATTATTTAATATATTTATCTTTTTATATTATAGGTTAAGTGAGACTTGACCTATACGGGTTCTTGGATACATGGATTAAATCTTAGTACACTTTAAAACATACATGGGTGATGTATATGATTAATCACATATTTAAATGCTTATTAAATTTTATTTCTCATTTTTGAATGGTTCACTTATGTGAATGGATATATCCTATCTTTCATGGCTGGCTATTAAGTGATGTATTTAATTTAATTAGTTTTGAGGAAATTGTAAAGGGCAATGGACTTGAAATTTTTTTCTGCGAATGGGCAAGCTCCATTGGTTTTCCTAGCCAATTAATTTTTAATTTTAGATTAAATGCAAGCTCACATATGTGGGAATAGCTTCTTCATGTATTTATTTTATTTCTAAAGAAAGAGCTAGAAGATGGGAGCCATCAAGAAGACCAATGGAAGTACAGAGCCTGCTGTTAAGAATTTTAGTTGGCTATAAGAGTCAATTTAATTTTATGTTTGCATGTTTATTTTTATAGAATCACATGATTAATTTTGATCCATGAATAGATTAATATAATTCTGCATGTGTTGTATAATAAAGATCCTCAATTTATAAAAACAAGTGGGAGAGGGATGCTTTAAGAAAGCTCTCACGGTCTTCCATCATCGGCCTATAGTAAGACAAAAATAGCTGCCCTGAGCCATCTTCGAGTGGCCTCCCTACGGAGGGTGACTATCTAGTTGGTTACAAGTATGGACCTCTTAGGATAGAATAAAAAAAAAAGACGGGCTGAGGGTGATCTCCCCACGGGGACACTACTTGCGATGGTTGTCTTTTTATTTGAGATGATGGTATACACTTGATCAAAAGGGAATGATATTCTCCCCACAGAGTCTATCATTGTTTTTTGAAGACCGAAAGATATTGGAAAATATGTTTCATTTGACATGAGATGTCTAGATAATGAAATCATCTATGGTATGATGGTCCTTCTAATCATATGAATGACATTGTCATCCCCACGGAGCGTGTTTTATAAGGTTAGGTTCTAATGCATTCATTGATAGTCGCTTGAGGATACCACTATGCATTTATGGGAGCAAAAGTTATTTTACTATTTATTTACATTCATGTTAATGTATGTGCTTATATATATGATTCTCAAATGTCTTCATTTAACCCACTTGCTATCATCCTAAAAGAAAATAAGTTGACTGGACCTTATTATGTGGACTGGAAATGAAATTTGGACATTGTCCTTACTGTAGAGGGGTACAAATATGTGATTACTGCGGATAGCCCAAACCTGCCAGGGGCTGATGCTCCCCAAGAGGACATTGACCGCTATTCTAGCTGGGTCAAGGCTGATGAGATGGCACGTTGTTATATCTTAGCTTCGATGTCAAGTGTTTTACAACATCAGCATCAAAGTTTCCTTACAGCTAGGGATATAATCCTTAACTTAAAGGAGATGTTTGGGGATTAGAGGTGTCCTGCTAGGTAGAATGCCATGAGAGCACTCATGAACACTAAGATGGCAGAAGGAACTCTAGTAAGAGACCATGTTTTAAAAATGATTGACTTTTTAAATGTGCTGGAAGTTCTAGGGGCTAACATTGATGGTGAGTCCCAGGTTGATATTATCCTCGAGTCACTGCTTGACTCATTCAATCAATTTAAGCTCAACTATAACATGAAAAAAAATGAATTTGACTTTGGTTGAGCTTCTAAGTTTTTTACAAGCAACGGGAGGTATTAGCAAAAGCCATGCTAGTGCTCATATGGCTGAAGGTTCTTCTTTTAAGCCCAAGCCCAAAGGCATGGGCAAGTGGAAGAAGAAACAGAACCCTAAAAACTCCGAGGAAAATATAGGTCCTAAAGGAGGTGTTGGAAAAGAAAAGAAAGAGGCAACCACTAAGCTCAAAGGAAATTGTTTCCACTACGGGGTCATGGGGCATTGGAAGAGAAACTGTCCAGATTATCTAGCCAAGAAAAAGAACACAGGAATAAGTGAATCACTTGTTATTGAAGTAAGCTTTATAGCAGGTACTTTATATTCCTGGTGTGTAGACTCCGGTGCAACTAATCACATCTGTAATTCATTGCAGGGGTTTCGGGAGACCAGATGACTAAGTGATGAAAAAATTATCTTGCACTTGGGAACAGAAGCAAAAGTTGTTGTAGTGTCAATAGGAGTAGTTAATTTATGTTTTTTTTCAAATAAAACAATAATACTTTATGATTGCTTATATGTGCCTGGCATTAGAAGGAACTTATTATCAATTTCAAGTTTAATAAAACAAGGTTATTTAGTTTATTTTAATTCAAATGTTATTATTAAACATAGTGATTCTTTTATATGCTCTAGCACAATAGTTAATGGTTTTTATTTGATTACTCTTAAGATGTATGAGATACATGACACCGAAAAGAATGAACCATCACAAACTTTACCGCTTAAAAGAAAAGTTTCTTGTACTAATTCAACTTATCTTTGGCACTTGAGGTTAGGTCATATTAATCTGGATATGATTAATAAACTGGTAAAGGAGGGTACCTTGTCTTCCTTGATTGTTGAACCATTGCCAATCTGTATATCTTGTTTAGAGGGAAAGATGACTAGAAGACCCTTTGCTTCAAAGGGAAACAGGGCCAAAGAAGTATTGGAGTTAATCCATACCGATGTATGTGATCCCTTAAATATTAAGGCTAGAGGGGGCTATAAGTATTTCATCACTTTTACTGATGATTACTGTAGATATGGTTATATCTATCTATTACACCACAAGTCAAAAGCCTTTGAAAAGTTCAAAGAGCTTCGGGCAGAAGTGGAAAAGCAATTAGATAGCAGCATAAAATCACTTCGATCTGATCGAGGTGAGGAATATCTCTCTAGTGACTTTAGTCAGCATTTGTTGGACAATGGGATTTTATCCCAATTGTCTGCACCTAGCATGCCTCAACAGAACGGTGTAGAAAATAAGAGAAACATGACACTTTTAGATATGGTAAGGTCAATGATGAGTTATTCTGATTTACCTATATTCCTTTGAGGGTATGCGTTGGAGACAGCGGTATATATTTTGAACTCAATTCCAACTAAGTCTGCTCCCAAGACTCCAGTAGAACTTTAGACTCAGCTCAAGCCAAGTCTAAACCACTACCGGATCTGAGGGTCTCCAGCTTATGTGCTGAAAGGAAAGACTAGCAAGTTGGAACCAAGATCAAAATTGAGCTATTTCAATGGCTATCCTAAGTGGACAAAAGGCTGGCTCTTTTATAATCCTAGTAAGCAGAAGGTATTAGTTAGCACAAATGCTGTCTTTTTGAAGGATTATTATATAATGGGTCACAAGTGCAAGAGTAAGATCACCTTAGAAGAAACATCAAAATGCTTCTTGTATTCCTCAGAAAAATGATAATCATGGACTAGATGCCTCTATTCCAACATCTTCTTTTACACCGGAACCACGTCGTAGTGGGTGGAGTATCAGGCCACCTGATAGGTACGTGTTCTTAGGAGAGTCTGTCTTAGATGAACATGTTTTAGATCCCAGTAGCTACGATGAGGTAATCTCTGATAAAGATTCTAGAATTTGGCAAAATGCTATAAAACTTGAGAGGGAATCTATACATTCTAATCAGGTCTGGGAACTTGTGGAACCACCTGCCGATATTAAACTAATTGGTTGTAAATGGATCTACAAGAGAAAGAGAGGACCCGATGGATCAGTTGAGGCTTTTAAAGCTAGACTGGTGGCTAAAGGGTTTACTCAAAAAAAAGGTATCAATTATGAGGAAACATTTTCACTAGTTGTTATGCTTAAGTCTATTCGGATTCTCTTATCCATTGCAGCTCATTTTGATTATGAGATTTGGTAAATGGATGTTAAGACAACATTCTTGAATGGCTCTCTTGAGAAAGACATCTATATGATGCAACTAGATGGTTTCATAGCTAAGGGCCAAGAGCATATGGTATGCAAGTTGCATAAGTCCATTTATGGATTTAAGCAAGCTTCCCAAAGTTGGAACATCCGATTTGATCAAGCAATCAAGTCATTTGGTTTTGATCAAAATCGGATGAACCTTGTATGTATAAGAAGAGTGAAGGAAGCGTGGTAGTGTTCCTAGTTCTATATGTGGATGATATACTACTCATTAGGAATGATGTAGGGGTGTTGTTTACAATAAAGGTTTGTCTAGAGAATTAGTTTAAGATGAAGGACTTGGGAGAAGCCAGTTACATCCTCAGGATTACGCTTTTGCGAGATCAAAAGAACAGGATGTTAAGCTTATCTTAAACTACATATATAGATAAAATTCTTGTCAAGTTTGCAATGCATAACTCTAAAAAAGGCTTATTGCCTTTTAGACATGGAGTACCTCTGTCCATGAATCAGTGTCCTAAGACACTTGAGAAAGAGGAACGCATGAAGGCGGTTCCTTATACTTCAATTGTAGGAAGCCTTATGTATGCTATGCTTTGCACTAGACTAGATACTTGTTTTTGCAATGGGCATGGTCAGCAGATATCAATCTAATCCAGGACCAAATCATTGGACTGTCGTGAAACATATACTCAAGTAATTAAGAAGGACTAGAGATTATATGTTGAGATACGGGGGTGCTGATCTATTTTTAGTTGGTTACACAGACTCTGACTTTATGTTAGATCAGGACTCTAGAAAGTTAACCTCAGGATATGTATTTACTAAGCGCAAGTATCATCTTATTAGAGAGACAGTTCAGCACGGAGACATTATCGTTACCAAAGTTGCATATGAGGACAATTTTGAATATACTTTCACTAAGGATCTACCTTTTAAATGTTTCAAGCTTCATGTGGATAGGATGGGTGTCAGATGTTATGGGGAATGGATGTGAGTGCAAGTGGGAGTTTGTTAGGATGTGTGCCCTTATATCCAAGACATTTTATTAATATTTAATAGATTTGATTTATTATTGAGTTTCATATTACCATATGTTTGGATGTTATTTTATATCATGAGATGATTAGTCCTTGAATTTTCATAAGGAGCAGTTCGTGTGTATAAATGAGATTTATATACAAGAGATATGAACTGCTTATATAGGCAATTCTAGAATTGTTCGCGGCTATTAATAAAACTGGACATCTTATCTGTAAAACTATAATACAGTTAACCTTTATGTAATAAGCTGGTTTATCTCAACCATCAGAGTAGTGGACTCTAAGTTATTATATTGGTGTATTGGGAATGCACTGAACTGGATCATTATAAGAAATGCATTATTTGGAACTGTTACCTTTAATAAGTTTCTTATTCACTATTCGCAGTAAACTTTTAATCCTGAGAGGATAGTGAACTCAAGTTTTGAATAGTGATGATTTTGAGTTACCAATGAGTGAGGTCTTTTAGACCAACACCTCGATATCTTGGGAAGTCATTATTTAGACTGTGGGAACACATATTCTCAAGATGGAATCTACACTCTATATATGAGAGAAATAAATATCACATTTCTGCTAATTCAATGGGTTAGTCACTGAAATCCGGATCCGGTCTTTCCAGTAAATTGTTTATTGAAATGATGATCAATTGTAAGTGATTAATAATTATTGAATTGAATTACGTCCTTAAAATAATTGGAGAATTAATTTGACAGTATAATCCTAATTATTAATATCCATGAAGAGGGGCCAACCGCAAAAGTATAGTGTATATGGGTTTACTCTATTCTACTAAGTTGGAGTGCAATTTCAATTATATAGTAGAGTTAATTGAAATTAATTAGTCAATTAATTTAATTATGAGATAATTAAGATTTAATTGATTAATTGGAAGCTAACTTAGTGGGACCCACTAGATCCCTTCTCTTACCCTAATTAGGCTACAACAAAACAGATAAAAAAGAGCTACTACAAAACAAAATAAAAACACCCTAATCAAGGGTCTTCAGAGGTTAGGGCTGTTTCTGAAACGGGGGCAGCTTCTTCGGTGATCTCAGTTAGGGCAACTTGTAAGGGGCTCATCTCTAGATCATCTAGTTGCACCTCGTCCACTCTGGAAATGTCCAGTTCGGGGTAAAGCTTTTGGATCGTTTTATGGAATAGCTCGTACCCATGATCCACGAACTCGCCGCCCAGTTGATTCAGCTCGTCTCTGAGCTCTTTCTTGATTTCTTCTCTAGTCGCCTCCCTAGCAACTTGAACGCTAGAGGCTAGCTTTGAAGTTGTTGCTGCCTCCACTTCTTCCTTCTCTTTCTTCAAGGTCTCTAGCTCAAAGTCCATCCTTCTGTGACTCCAGAATGGCCACATTATTCAGCGCCTCCTTATATTTCTCCTCAAAGGAGAGGGAGGTAGAACAAGCAATCCCAAGTTGGAGGCAGGTCTCGTCCAGCTCGACTTGAAGCTTATCTTCCCTCTCGGACCCCTTAGGGAAGTCCATAATTGTGATCATTGCATGGACGGCTTGCAAAGAATACATACAAGAAAGTCAGAATGGAAGTAACACAAAAAGTGAATAAATGAAAATTTTCTAAAGTAAGGGAATCCCTACCCTTATATGAGAGACCAATAGGTCTCTAGCAATTCAACGGTGCTTCACACCCCTAAAGCGTTTAGAGGCTGAAACCCAAGCCTCCTCATAGTCCTTTTTTTATGGTGGCCTCTCCATTCCTAGCTGAGATAAAGTTAGCAGGGACCGAGCTCAACCTCTCTTTACAACAGGAAGCCGAACTTGTAAGTGGGGTTGGAGATGGCGACACCTCCTCCCGAGTAACGGGCGTAGCCAGTTCTTCGGAGACTATTTGCTTCAGGGAACTAGAAGCTCCTATTTCAGTCCTCTCCTTCTTCTAAGGAGGGGGATGAACGGTACGACTAGAGGCCTTTCCAGTCTTCTTTGGGTCGGGCGTCCAGTTCACCAACACCAACTTCTTCAGCATTGTCGACTTTTTCTTGACCAAATTTGCCTCCATAAAGTTTTGCAGAGTCAAGATCCGATCGTGGGGTCAGTCTAGGGGATTCAGGACTCATTGGTACCTCTCTTGGAGATCTGGAGCGAAGACTAGCCTCATCCAAGCCTTCTTATTTGTAACACAAAATAAAAAAACAGCGCAAAGTTAGGCAGAACTAAAAAGAAAGAGTCACAACTAAGTTCCAAAGGTCTGTAGGCTCACCCTTGAAGCCGGTATACTGAGGGAAAAAACTTGTCCGGTCCTCATAGTCTTCATACTTCCAGCCTCTGTTTACGAAGAAGTACCACTCCTTCTACGTCTTGTTGGAAGTAGGTATCGAGGTCAAGGGCTTGAACCTCTTGTTGAAAGACATGTAGTACAGTCCCTCCGACTTGAGGTACTTCATGTCCATGTTGCTCCGTATGAGGTCCAGATCTACCTCAACCCCATTCTTATGGCCTAGCACTAGAAAGGCCATAAGTTGCTTCCAGTTGTTGATGTTCAGCTCAGCGGGGCAGATTTAAATCAATAGAAGAACTAGTTTAAAAGGGGGTACAAAGGAAATTACATACCAACCTCGAACCATTCGAGGTAAGCAGAGATTTCCCCCCTCATAATGTCTAAAGGACGATCCAACTTCTTAGGGGCTCTACAGACCACATTTCTTGGAAAATCAAAGTGTGTCTTAAGGGAATCTGGCATACCCTCAGTCATAACACTCTCGCCCTCTTCCCTTTAAGATCGGCCCGATGTGCCGACCTCCCTATTCCTAGTGTCACGCCTCAAATTTTCATAAACCCGGGAGGTGAGTGAAATGAAATAAGAAAATTAAATGAACGGCAATTAAATAGATTTAGTTGATTATTCATTTGTTTCCCCAAGTTTCTCCAAAATTTAAAATGAAAACTTGCTAGTAGACTTAACCAAGATGGTTTTCTACTATCAATCAAATATTTCCCCCAACCAATATTCAAGATTAGTCTAAGTCATGTTCAAAAATGGCCTCCAAAATAGCCCCAAAATGTCCCTAATATTCCTTGGAACAATGGCCCCAATGGGCCCCAAATTCCTTAGAACATAGACCAAGAATAAATCAAAAAGTTTACCAAAAATTGCCTAAAAAAGTGGCCAAACATGGCCCTGATATATGACTAAAATGTGTCCAACATGGCTTGGTCTAATGGCCAAAAGTGGCCTAAAATGGGCTTCAAAAGGCGGTGTCAAACATGAAATCAAATGGCCTTGAAAGGCAAGTCATGGCAAGCCCAAGGCACAAGTGCACAGCAGGGCAAGGCGGCAGGCTGGGCTGCAGCACGTGCAGGGGGTGTAACGGCCCGATCCACATGGCATGATATTGTCCACTTTGGGCCTTACACCCGCAAGGCTTTGTCCTTGGCAGTGGGCTTGCCCCACCCCAAAAGGCCTCATACCATTGGATACCATCACCCTTACTTATGAATACCTTCCCCCTTCCTTCCCCAGGCAATGTGGGATACCTCTCTCCAAATTCTCACAAGATGTGTATTTTAACATTGTAAGCATATTTCTCTTCTATGGCATACTCAAAATATGCTTCTAAACATGACTTTTATCTAAATGATGCATGTGTAACGCCCTACCAGCAAACAATGCATGAATAGTACCCTACTGGCAAAAATGAAAAATTTATCCTGATTTTTTAGGTCTTTACACATAGATTCGAGGTGCACTTCAAGGAGTAGCACCTTAGAATCACTATTTGAAGAATCACTACTCATTTCCTCAAATGGAAGTACCCTATCACTACTTATTTCAACAATCTCCCTATTTCCTACGCTACCGGAATATGTGTCGGAGGATGACATTACGGTGAAAAACAATAAGGTGAAAATAAAAATACTAAGAGGGAAATGAAAAAGAAGAGCAAAAGAACAACAAAGCAGTAACAATGGAGGAAGTATATGTTACCAATCGCCAACCAGAGAGCAGAGGTTGAATAGAGCTCTCTAGTACACCGAAAATTGCATTGAAACCCCTTCTTTCTCTCAAAGCTTCAAGACAGTATAGGTTTTGGAAAGGGATCAAAAGGGGAGATACAAACTATTTATAAAAACTCTATGGGCGTCATTTAATGCCCCAAATCCCAAATGACGGTTGGATAATGATGGCCTCGATTACCAAATCATCGGCTCTAGTAATGATTAAGTCGTAACTGCTTCATTCATAGTTGTTTTCTCAGAATATGAAACGGCACATTAATAGGAATACTTATGACTCTTCAGAAACCCTAGCCTCAGTTCTGTATAGGTCCCACAGAACTAAGGCTCAGGGGGGAGTAGCTGATGTACCAAAAAATGACAACCCAACCCAAGCTTGATGCATGTCTAAGTTCTTTTGTATGCAAGTTAGGAAGTGACAAAATAGTTCAGATCTGACAGGCGCTCATTGAACAAAAGAGTGCGGACCTTCCCTCCCAAGCAACAAGTTCGGAGTGCATGCCTAACAAAGTACCAAACTTATCACCGCTTTGCCTACCCTACCAACCTTAGAATAAGGAAATAGAATGCAACATGAAAATTGCCTCTCTCGGATATCTTCCAATCCCTACTTTTGTAGAGATCAGAGTTCAATAAGGAAACTACCATCCTTAGATATCTTCGGATCCTGAACTTTATGACTCCAAATCCTAATCAACTTAGGTGACGAGTAGCTTATAAATACAATCCTAAGGTGTGTTTTTCAATTACAATCAATTATTATCTTTCAAGTTCAGTCTCTTTCCTATTTTTTACTAGTTTTATCATCAGAGCGGCTACCACCAAAGCCAACCCGATGACCCTCTGATCTCTCTTTCTGAGTTCTTGACAAGCGACGAAGAGCGAAAACTCACTTATCAAAAAGTGCAACATCAATATCTGAGTTTACTATTGAGTTTATTTTTGAATATGGTAGATTTCTTCATTGATGGTGAAGGTGACGATGAAAGAGACAATGAAGGTGGAGGTGTTAATCGCGATGGTGGTAATTTTATTAACTAAAAAAATATTTTAATGAAAATAAGGATAAAACAAACATTTCTTCAAAATCAACAAGTCATAACTTCCTTTTCGTGAAAAAGGGGTTTGATGGAATGTAATGGCTTAAAAGTTCAATGGGGGAAAGTGCTGATTTTTCAAGCAAGGTGAGTCTCGTAGCTAGGTTAAACTTCATGGGTCCAAGTGAGAATTTCTCATATTTAAATGGTTTAGAGCGTCGGAGTTAATATTTAATTGGTGGAATATTAATATTTTTGTAATCATAATAAAAAAAGAATGAAGCATCAACTCCTTATTAATGTGGTTATGGCATCATGTCCTATGACTTTATTTATATAAAAAAAAAAAGGTTGGGTTCAGCATCTTCCCGCAGGATTCAATTTTTTTAACCAACAAAAAGGTCAAAAAGTCACCCAATATAAATAAGAGGGAAGAATCCATGCGCTTAAAAAAAAAATCAGTCTGCAGATTGGTTGCAGATCCTTGCTGAGAATCCACGATTTTGAAGTGAGAACTGCCTAATCAGACATATTCAGGCACTTAGGGCTCAATTGTCACAACTCAGAACCCGACTTTTGCGGATTACAAAAATGTAACCGTCACCTTTCGGCCCGGGTTGGCAAATCGACCAAAAACAACGTTGTCGAACGTCAGTGCAGACTTGAATATATTTCGCAAAAGCGTAAAAACTTTTTTTTCTTTCTTTCCGCACGTCTACCCGAAACTGTCACTCATAGAACGATACAATTAAAAAACATACAGAACTTGCTAAATTTTTAAAAGTTGAACATATTACATAGTCATTGTCCTTAGGGACTTAAATACATAATTTTTCCAAAATAGAATGCTACAAAAAGATTGACCAACTATTGGTCTTGACATCCCCAAAAATGCTTACTTAAAGTGTGGAGCTTCCGACGCCCTTCCTTAGTACAAGCAAAGCTCCCAATCACCTTCGTTACCTGAAAGAGTCATCAAAACAAGTATGATTTAGGTTGCATAGTTAAAACTAGTTCACACAAATCATTTTTCTCATTAAAAGAGGTGCCATGGTTTACAGACATTTTTAAATCAGTACATATGAACGTCATTTCAAAATATAGACATGAAGATCATAGTTCTTGGATATTTCATAAAGTGCAGATACACATTTGAGCAGATATAGATCATCATACGATAGACATTTGAAAGTAGGATGTGAAATCCACTGGTTCAGAATGCAAGGTCACTCACAAAATAAATTTAGCATTTTGAACAGGATATATAACACTTAGGCATTTTTCAAGTAGGAGATAAAACACTTAAGCATCTTTCAACAGGAGGTAAAACATCACTGATTCAAGATACAAGATTACTCACAAAATAAATTTAGCATTTTGAACAGGAGATAAAATGGCACTAATCTAGGGTATGGGGATTACTCACAAATAGATTAACTATTTTAAACAACCATAGAAGATAAAATACCACTGATTTAGGATACAAGATTACTCACTAAAACAAATTTAGCATTTGTCAGATAGAAGATAAAATACCGCTGATTCAAGATGCCGAATTACTCACAAATAGATTAAGTATTTTGAACAACCATAGAAGATAAAATACCACTGATTTGGGATATAAGATTACTCACCAAAACAAATTTAGCATTTGTAAGATAGAATATAAAATACTGTTGATTCAAGATGTCGGATTCCTCATAAATAGATTAAGTATTTTGACAACCATAAAAGATAAAATACCATTGATTCGTGATACAAGATTACTCACCTCAAGTTTTCAGTCTGTTTTCTTAATCTTCTTTCCTTTGTTTGTAGTTCCTAGATTTATAGTTCAAATGCACATAAGTTCGTATTAGAACATAACTAAGGCATTACTATCGGCCACTTATTAATTTTTGTAACTAAATTCTCCTTAACGAATTCTATTCGTTGGTCTAGTAGCCTTAATACTTTAAATTAGGTCCACCCCTTTTTTTTTTGAATTCATTTTATAGCTAAATTAATGCTCTGGATGTAGTGGGTATTACCTCATTTGTTGTTTCATATTTTTTAGAATTTATTTGGGCTTAACGGACCTCACCACTGAGTCTGGATCGTCCAAAATAGTCAAGATTGACTACTTTTTATATTTAATTGGCTTCGGGCATCATTAAGGGTAGAATAATAATTTTTATATTTTACGTGTCTTTATTTTCGAGATCTCATCTCATAAAATGGACCTTGCCATTGGGTCCAGAACGTTGAAAAAAGTCATATTACACTACCCTTTTATTTTATTTGGGCAACGAAAATATTTTACCATAATTAAATTAATTTAACTTAATTAAATTATTTAATTAATATTATATATATTCTGTTAATAATGTTCATGTGTGAAGTTGGCACAGTGGCCGCGTGCTTGGCGTTAAGTTTCTCACACGCATAAGGTCGAAGGTTCGAGTCTTGGGGAGCTGCGGTTCCCCCTTATTTTCTGATTTTATGTTTACCAAACGATGGATAGTGAGTGAAACAAGGATAGGATATCCCAGGTTTGAACAAGTATATTAAATCAGAGTCCTGCCCTTGTTGCCAAACACCCTAATTCCCATTTAAATTAAACCCCAAACGACATAGTTTTAACTTACCATTTTCTATGCCTAGGCAGGTTCCAACCCGAAACCCGACCCGACTGACCCGTCCCAACACTGTTCTTTTTCCCCAAGTCTCCAGTGAGGGTTCCGATCACCCTCTCTAACACCAGCGACCTCCGGCGATCAGACCAACGGGGTTCAACCCCTTTTCTCATAAGGATTCCAATTCTACAGTTGGTTTCTTGATTTGATAGGTCTTTAATAACGAAATAGAAGGTTACAATCGGGCTCCGGCAAAGGCCTAGCTTTCTGGTGAGTGAAATATTTCCTATTTCGTCAAGTTCTAGCCACTCATTTTGCTCCATTTTTCCTCCTACGTGTTTGTGTGAGTGTAGGGAGTGTTTCCCCGTTCCTAAAATTAAGAAACAAGGGTGAAAATTGATTTCACATGATTATTCCCCCTTAAATGTAATTCACTGTTTCTCTATGGTTTCTCAACCATTTTTTATGATACAAATTACACTACACTCCAAATGTCATGCTCTTTTGGGCCATGCAATTTGTTTTATGTTTTAAGCAAGTTAGGTTAAAAACTCAATATTTCCTAATTTTGGGTATAGGGTTTCTTAAGCCTGAATTGACCCATTTTTCTCCTATTTTCATTCTCTTTCAATTTCATGTGCATGCATGTTATTAAAACATCAAAACAGAAGCTAAATGTAGAAGAATTGTAGAGAAAGAAATTACCTTCCTCTATTGATTCTCTATCTTCGGTCTTTCTTCCCTTTCAACAACTTCTCCCCTTTTTGTTTTGCTTTTTGTTTCTCCTTCTTTCTTCTTCTTCTTCTTCTTCCTTTTTCTTCTCTACAATTCTCTCTCTCTCTCTCTCTCTCTCTCTCTCTCTCTCTCAAGCCACGCACACACATGCACACACACACCTTTTTATTTTTCTTCACACACGTAGCACACACACATTTATATATATATATATATATTTTAATTTCCTACAAGAATTTCTATTGGGTGAAATAAAAGTCCAATGAGGTGTCAACACCTCAGCTTTTTTGTGTGCAGCCATAGAGTTTAATATAGGTTATATACATTTCTTGTGGGATATATAGCACAAAAGTGTTTATAACCCAGCTGGTAATCTTTTTAGGTATAAATTTCCTTCCTTTTTTGGTCTTGGGTTCAAGACCTTGGGCTAACACTTTTGGCCTTCTTTTCTCTCTTTTTTTTTTCTTTTTATGCCTTGTTTGGCATTTTGTATTTTATCCCATTTTTCTTATTGTATTATTTTTTTTATTTTTCTTCTTATGCACTTGTATTTTTATTTATTTTCTTCATGTGTCAATTTCATAAATCAAAGTCTTATTATTTTGTAGCTTTTATTTTTCTTGATCAAATTTTTCTTAACTATTATATTGTTTCTTAAAGTTCCTAATATTTAATTAGCGACTTAATTATCAATAACCGAATCAAGGTGATACAAAATTCATGTGAGCTTTATGAAAAGCTTGTGAGTAATTCTGATACCTTGTCATAGGCTTTCAACTAGTAGTGGTTTAAGCATAATAAATTTTATAAAATATTTACTACCAATTGCTCGTACATTTCAGATACAGAATACAAAAAATTCAAAATAGATAGCATAAAGCATTCAAGGCATTCAGGTTAAGCATTTAGTTCATCAATACAGAGTATAGGAATCTTCAAAAACATGTAATACGAAGCATTTAAGACATTCGAGTAAAGCATTTAATATGCAACAGAAAACTTGCAAACATGTACAAGATGACCATCTGGTGGCGAAGGGAATTTAAATCCTTTACTTATTAAACAGGATAATAAAATCATTTTTTTGTGAACAAGGGGATAAAAATCTTTTGTTTTTATAAATAGGAGGATAAATGTCACGACCCGAAACCCACCCTATGTGGATCTCGTGTCGCGGGGCCGACCCTAAGGCCGTCCCTACTTTTTACATTCCTGTATCATAGTACTAATATGCAAAGTACTAAAACATTAAAACAATAACAGCGGAAGTCTTATCAACGTCTATAATCAGCGGAAGTCTTTCAATACACAATGTCAGCGGAAGTCTTTACAATACATAATATGGTTTTACAGTTAAACAAAATAAGAACCATACGTAACCAGCACCCGTGGGTGGTGAGTACATGGGAGAACTAAACATAGACTGGTACAGTTCTTCAAAATGTCTTCCTACACTCTCAGACTCCTACCGGGGTCTCGCGGCGTCAGTAGCTGAAATGGGGGTGAGAAGGGTGGAATGAGCTAAGAGAGCTCAGCAAGAAAAAATAGATCTCCGACACTGGTATAAGAATATGATAAAAGAGATGCTGTGATAGCCAATGGGAACAGTTGCCATAAGGGCCAATAAACGATGGACACAATGTATAATCGGGAGTAATAGACATAACATCAACATGAAACTCTCAACAACAATATATCAATATGAAGGTACTGCCACAATAAACCTATCACAATCGAATCAATAAGGAAATATCTCTCAATACAAGATAATGATAAGGAATAGCATAGCTCAGCAGTTGCAATCAAACAATCATATAAGACATGCTTTTATTCTGTACAATGCCAGTAAAAATGCAAATGGAATGCTAGTGAACTGTCAATGGAAATGCCAGTAAAATTGCCGGTGGAAGCCTACGAGGAATTCATTCCTGCCACCTGTCCGTTCACGAACTCGACCCTTAGGTCTCCAGTCAAACAGAAAGCATCGGATGGATATTGTGACTGAGCATAAATCCGGTGTGTATAAACATATCATGATCATAAGTAATTCCAAAAATGGAATATCCTATATACAATGGAACATAACAATAGGCTTTTTAAAGCATGGTTCAACATGATACTAATGATACAGTAGTCAATCAAAGCCCATAAGATAGAACAATATCACATTGTGAAAACAATAACGTCAAGTACATTCAAGAGTACAAGTTTGGCAATAAAAGGATAAACTTAGCTTGGAAATACCACATGGAAGAGAAGGTAAATTTACTTACCTCTAATGCGATCCTAAATCGGCATCCCGTGCGTGTGCCCTTTCCAGTCGAGTTCCTCATTTCCTGGCATAATTAGCCTGCTCTGCCCAAGTGTCCAGTTTTTCAGTCACCTTTAATGCAAACATATAACTTCCGTAACCACCTTTCAGACTACGGTTGCCCTGCCTGCTCTTGCTTTTAACCCTCACACTACCAGGGATTTATCACCAAATTAGAAACAACAAGAACAGAGCAACAAGAAAACCCAGCTCCCCCATCTATTCCTGTACGCCCATACCATCTTATGACCGAACCCAATACCACAATCTTCCTTTGTTCCAGTTCAATCCGTCAAAAGCCATAGAAAGCTGAAACAGTAAGAGTCTTGGAACAAGAAATTATCGGTCAACACACCTCCAGTTTGCCGTCATGTATTTTTCTATGTACAGCCGCTACATCTGCTGTACTCTAATGGAAACAATACTCCATCAACTTCTTTACTGAATTCCTTCTTATCAGTCAAAACCGATACTAACAGTAGCACTAAAACTTCATAATATTTCCCCAGTCAGCGCGTTGCTCCTTTAACTCAAGCGTTGCCGTCTCGCAGACCAACATCAACGGTCCCCCTCCGTCTAGTGGCCTGCTCGAGCAGTTACTGCCTGACTCTCTCAATCTTCCCCACACTCTGTTGTAGCGCTGCTGCTATTCTCATTGCCGCAGCAAATTTTTCACAGCAGTTCCTGCTGCTCTACTTTCTTCCTTCCTCACTCGGTCAGCTGCTACACAAGCATGCATATATATAACATTTCCCTGCTGTTCTAATTTATTTCTCACTGCTGTACGCTTCAGTTGGCCACTGCCGCCACACCAACTCCTCACGGCTGCCTCACGCTTTTCCTTTGCACACACTACCTGCTGTACCGCCAACTGTACATATATATACACTATACAAATTTCCCCTGTTCCGATCCATCTCAGTTCTTCCAATAAAATAAAACTAATTGTAGACATATTTGCACTGCATCAAGGTCTGCTCCTCCCTATTATTAATTTCGGCTGCTTCTGCAACCCTCTTTACTCTCGGTGCTCTCTCTCTTCTCTGTTCTCATGTTTAATGTAATTTGAGTTATATATATATAGATATATATAAATCTATATTTGTTTCTACCGACCTAACCATTTCTCCCAATGCTTCAGCGTGTCCTGCATGCCGCAATTGCCTCCAATGCTACATAAACACACGTAAACCCACTAATTCTTGCTGCCACGCTACACCTCACAATATATAATAAATATTTCCTATTTCAGTCGCACTACCCTCCTATTGCCACGCTTCCTGTACACATGTTATACATGCACATAAAATTTCCCTGCTGCACCAACCTGCTGTCCCTCTTCAATCTCCCCCTTTTTCCTCCTGTTGCCACGCTATATAATACATGCAGATATATACCTACGTGGCTTCCTACACGCTGCCCTGCACATATCAATGTATACATATACTAATCCCTGCACTGCACCGCACCGCTATATTCTGCTACACTCCCTACACACGGACACCTGTTGCATGCAACTGCCCCAACGCATACATATATAACTATATACACTCTGCTCCACCGCCCTTGTCACATCCCCCAGACCCACCCTTGTACGGATTTGGGGCACGTGACAAAGGCCAGTTAGGCACCCATCGGGTTTTATCAGTTTTTTTTTTTTTTTTTTTTTTGAAAACAAAACCCCAACAGTAATCCTAACCACAGGCCATTCCGATCTAAATCCCAAGCATAATGCATTCAACATGAATAATTTAAGCAGCGGAATTTTCACAAGAGAATGCATACATATATACTTGGCAGAGCATTCAGGATACATCATAGTCAGTCCTATCTTAATCAAGCTTACAAAACAGTTTCACTACAAAATGTCATAATCTGTTCAGTTACACAAAAAGTACAAAAATGGTATAGATTCACAAAAATGGGTTATCATTTTATCTGGGGGTCTCCAACATTTTCCCCCTAAGTTCTGGACCTGCTAAACCTGTCCATCTGAGAGTTTCCCTGAAATTATTAAAATAATGGAATGAGCTTTAAAAAGCCCAGTGAGTAACACAGATATCCAGGCAAGAGTTTTGAATTCAATCTTTGCTTAAATCACATGGTAATTAAATCAGTTTGGAATTAATAGTTCAATAAATCCAAGTCAAGTTCAATAGATCAAAACAGATAAACGGTTCAGAGTGCTAGCATATCAATCAGAAGTATAGTTAATCATTTGAGAAACTAAAAACCATGTCATCGGTGATAAAAGCATGCATTTAAAACAATTGCATTTAAAACATATGGTATTCGAAACAATTCATCAGATCAAGGAGCAGTAACTTAAACAGTGTCAGAAGTTACTCACCTTCAATATTTGAGTTTGAAGCTATGAACGGAGTCTTCCTCTTTTTCTCCTTAAGCCTAAAACAATTTATAGAGATTTATCAACTCATGACCTTAGACTGAGTAAGTCTACCCTATGATGGGTTTCATGGAACTAACTTATAGTGGCTAGTTCATAGGTTTTACCTCTTAAGCATTTGGCTTAGGGTTTCAGTGTTTTCACACATTTATCGGTTCTGATTTTCATAATATGGACCTAACCATTGAGTTCGGAAGGTCGAAGAAAGTCAATTTAGACTCTCTCGGCTTTTAAATCTGGGTTCGGGTATATCAGGGTTATTTTGGTCATTTTTGCCGTCACATAATTCCTGTCTCGGGTTCGTCATCTAATCATGTATACAGTCTCACAAGTGTCAGGTCTACTACTGGTATTAGTTCCGTTGAAATCGGATTTCATTTGGGCCTTGTACAGGGTCAGGGGTATTATGGTAATTTCATACATCATATTTTTTTCGGTACCTCATTTGCAATCACGGACCTCACCATTGGACTCAAGAGGTCCGAGACAGTAGGAATACATATATAACTTATGATTTTTGGACAACGGACTAATTTGGAGTATTTAATTTAATTAAATGATTTTAATTAAATTAATTTCGGAATATATATAATATATATATTATTTTTGGCAGAAAAATGACCGGTCGAATAGGGTGGCACAGCGGACGCGTGCCACCTCCCTCTCCAATAGACACTGCGTTCGAACCTTATAAGGCGCAAAATGCGTCTTTTATTTTTTTCTGATATAATTAAATATATAATATATATATATTTCGTCGGATATGGTTCACACGCAGGTGCGTGGCCGAGTGGAAAGAAGGGGCGCGTGGGTTCTGGAGGTTCAGGGGTTCGAAACCCCGTAGCCCCCTTGTTCCTTCCCTTCCTTTCTTTTCTCTTTTAAACGTAACTGTTTAACATATTTAGACGGCCCAAAACGACACCGTCCATTTAATTCGGTGGCAGTCCTAGAGTACTCCATGTGTCCGAGCCAACCCGTCAACTCGTTTTAAAGGTACAGAGTCGACTCAGCGTCGTCTCCTTTGTTGAACCTCACACAGTGGTGCCCTAATTTCTGCAGATTTTCTCTTTCTATTTCGTGAGTTTTTAGGCTGTTTTGGTCTCTGTTTCTGGGTGGTATCGACTCCTGAGGGTCACACCAACACTTTGGCATCGGTTTTGAGCTTCGAATCAACCTAAACCATTCTGTTTTCAAAACGATAGCCGTGACCTGTAACACGACCTAGCATCCTCGATTCTTCACCATTTCATGTGATTTTTGAAGCTATGTGATCTAAAAATCATAGGATCAAGCCCCTATTTTTATTTTTCAGTTTAGTCACATGCATCGACAATTTAAGTTTTGAACCCGTAAGAATATTTTGAAATTCGTGGGGCCATACAGTGTTCTGGGGTCGCGTAGGTAGATGTTTAAGATCCTCTTAGGGTCTATTTCAGGTCTTGACATGCAAAATTCCAAACGGTTATGGTCGATTCAGACCTGGTGTTTCCAAGCTTCATCAATGGAGGTTGGTTTCGGGTTTCATGGTTTTTGACCTATCCGAGACCTTTAAACCATGCAACATGTTCAGAATGACTCCTAGGATCAAGATTAGATCATGCATGCAGTCTATCCTCTACATTTTTGTCAAAACAGTTCAAATTCTACAAATAAGAAAATGAGAATAATTTTGGAAGTTCACCTTCAAGCAGTAGCAGTTCACACTCTTGGCTCGGTTCAGACCTTTCTAAATGTCCCTCAAGCTTCTCAGTTTATGCACCGTGATCCTCAAGTCCCCCCTTGCACTTCAAATGGCCAAATTTTCCTCAAACTCCCTTGCATGCAAAGCTTTCTCCCCCTCTCTCTCACTACACTCTCACACTCTCTCACAGTCCCTCACGTATGCACACACACACTCACACAATTCTGTATTTTTAGAATTCTCTCAAAAGAGAATTTGATGCAAGTTAGGGCATTTATATATTATAGCTTCATATACATATAGGGCTATACACATATACATATATGTGAGTGTATCTCTGCCCTTAGTGGGGTTAGTGGCTGCTGACCTGATGGAGGTGATGGAGGGCTATGATGAAGGGAATGCATGCAAGGCCATTGGCCAATTTGGGTGGTGGCTTGGGCAAGATTATAGGTTATATACATATATTGCTGTATAAATGCACAAAGTAACCAACAGCCTAGTTGGTAACTTTTTGGGACAAATTTACTTACCTTGGTAGGTCAAGGGTTCAATTCCCCTTGGCCTCTCAAGTGACCATTTTCTCCCATTTTTCTGGTTAAGGCCCTGTTTGGTTGTCGCAGAATTCCAGTTTCACTGTTTTGGCCTTAACTCTCAATCCGTAACTCCTTTTTCAGTGCGGTTTCTTTCTGTCACTTCCTACTCAGAATATCTTTCATTAACCAAGGTCCAATGTCAGTTTTTATTTCCTCGAGTTTCTCATAATTAGCTAATTTGAGTTTTATCACTATTAAAAATAGATATTAAATTAGCTAAACCTGACATTTCATTCCCAAAACAGTTTTTAATACACAAAACATGCCAGTTGAGTAATTGGGGTGTTACAGCCCTTGACTCTCTTTCTCTATCTTTTGAGATCTTTACATATATATAATATTATATATCACTCTCACTTGCCCCCATGGTATCAAGGCTGTCGGCAGCCTTCTTGTTTCACTCCAATACACACAAACACATGCACTGTATGTTGCTGTCACCACACGAACAGCTGCCCATTTCTTTTCTTTTTATTTCTTTTCTTTTACTTTCATTGGATTATAATATATACATATATATAATCTGATCGTACACACACGCACACACACACACACACACACACACATATATATATATATATATATATATTGTATCTCATCCCAATTATTTATTTGTACACTCATATGTACAATTTACACAACATACATATATACATTTACTTGCACATTTTTCTATAAAATCAGGCTTCCGGTGCAGCGGCACCCGGACACCCGTGACTGTTTGCCTCTCGTACCTATGCATCGTAATTAAACAATACAGTCTATTACGCATCCAGTTTTATTTATGTCATACAATGGCTTATAATTCGAGATTACATTTTATAGCCCGGTCCAACCCGGTGTACATGTTATATCCCGGGTCGGGATATTACAATAAAATCATGTTCTTGTAAACAGGAGGGCATGACCATTTATCATTTAAAAGTGGGGTCATTTAAAAACCTTTTTCATGTAAATGGGGGTTCGAAAATCTTCTATCATTTATTGCCATATTTGTTTTCACTTTTTAATAGAAGAATCCGTTTTGAACCAAACCCTAAGCTTAACAGATCAGTAGAGATATCTCATGCCCGGGGGATAAACCTACTACCGGGCATTTTCAGGATTTTGAGTCCCATAGGGTCTCAATAGCTTGTAATGCTTATGCACAATTATCTTGCAATACCAATTCGCAAACAAGAAGCATTCAAAACTTTTCTTTTTCAAAGAGATGTTTTTCAAGAGCATTTAAATAGAACTTTCATGAGCACTTTAACAGAGCCTTCAAAATACTTTGAACATAACATTTAGGAACATTTGAAACATAACTTTCAGAATACTTAATCACAACATTTAGGAATATTTAAAACATGACTAAAATGAAAAACATTTACTTTTGACAAGCATTTAATATAGTTTTGAATTCAAAATAGACATGCTGTAGTACAAACTTATAAACAGTTAGCATTTAAAACAAGCACACTTGCAGTTCAAGATAGTATTTAAAAATGGAAACAAGTAGCACATTTAAAACACGAGTCATGTAAATATAGGAATTTGAATTTAAAACACTTCAGGAATCATGGAGAGTTAAAACCTCCACTTCAAAGTCTAAGATTACTCACCTTGATTCTCGGGGTTGGCGCTACTGGTGTGCCTTTTCCTTTCCCTTGTAGTTCCTAAGAATAATTTATGAAAAATCTAATTAATTCCACATTCAACTTAAATCACTACATATTTGGTGTTCTTAGTCTACTTTTAGACCGGGTGAATCCTAATTTCCTAGAATAGACTGTATTTCCTTTAAATCGGACTATTCGTAATCAAGTCAAACTCTTAAGGGTAGTTTAGTAAACTTGAATTTTCATGTGTCTTATTTTCAGTACTTAATTTCATAATATGGACCTCATCGTTAAGTCCGAAACGTTGAAGAAAGTCAATTTAGACCCTTTCAGACTTCCATTTGGCTTCAGGCATCATTAAGGGTAAAATAGTAATTTTTATATTTTACGTGTCTTAATTTTTAAAATTCTATCTCAAAAAAAGAACTATGCCATTGGATCCAGAATGTCAAAAAAGTCAGAATATACTATTCTTCTATTTTATTTGGGTAACAGAATATTTTACTATAAATTAATTAATTTTATTATTTTATTTAATAATATATATTTATTTTATTCAATTTATTTCACAAGTGTCATAGTGGTACAGTGGCAAATGCGTGGTGTCACAACCCGAAATCTGCCTCCGCGGACCCCGTGTCGCGACCGCCGCCCCAAGACCCAAAGGCCTCGGGACAAGGCTCGCATCTACAGCGGTATCGAATAGATGTGCTTCATGTGGTTGCGGAAGCGTGAAAAAAAATTTTCTTTTCTTTTCTCATTTTGAAATTTGCACATCCGTCCAATACTGCCGCTATTCACAATGGTACACATGATCATACATTCAGAGCATAACTAAAGGCTTAAAGATTTTAATAACATTACATGTCCATTCCCCGAGGGGCTTAATACATAACCTTACATTGTCTGTTAATACAAAACATGCTACTAGAGTTCATATGATTTCCCAAAAGGAGCTACTTAAGCACGTCTTCCCAAAAGAGCTAGACTCATCATCCTTGTCTTTAAAATCAATTTGCCATCAATCACCTGAAAGGGGGGTCCGAATAAAAATCCGGGTAAGCTAATCTAAGCTTGTGAGTAATTCCTACATTCGTCATGGGGTTTTCAACTGGTAGTGGTTTAGCACATGAGAGTTTATAAAATACTCACTACCAATTGCTCGTACATTTTAGAACACAGAGTATGCATTCTTAAAACAGATAGCTTTGAAACATTTAAAGTATTCAAGCTAAATACACATTTCTTCAAATAGAGCATATGCAATTTAAAAGCATATAAACACGTATAATAAAATGGGGGTAAAAACCTGCTTCCATTTCCAAAAGTGTTACTTCAAAACATATAAACATGCGTAGGAAAATGGAGATAAAAACCTGCTTCCATTTCCAGAAGCGTTACTTCAAAACATATAAACATGCATAAGAAAATGGGGGTAAAACCTGCTTCCATTTCCAAAAACATTTGTCATATTTTCTCTTTGATTAGGTGGAATCTGTAATACCCCGACCCGAGTTAACCAGTACCTGACCCGGGTTGAACCAAACCACAAAATGTAACCCCGAACTGTAAGCCAATATAAAATATAAATAAAATTGGATGTACATTAGATTGTTATGTCTAATTATGACTCATGGGTACGAGGGGTAAACAGTCACGGGTGTCCGGGTGCCGCTGCACCGAATAACACGACATTGAATCTCGTAACGCGTGTGCGCGCATAATTAAATGAATATACATGTATACGTACATAATGTTTGAATATAATCTTATATATACCTATATATATGTAAACGGCTGTATATATACATGTATTTATTGTAGATTGTCTAAAATATAAAAAGGTATATATATGTTATAAATTTATGTGTATAAATGTAAGGTGCGTGTCATGTGGGCATTGCAATGTGAGGCAGGTGGCAAAGCCACCGATTGGAAATCAGCAAAAGGGAGCTAGGTGTGCAGGTGTGTATACGTGTGAGTTGCTTGCAACAAAAGGTGGAAGGTGGTGGTGTGCAAATGTGCGTGTGTAAGGTCCTCATAGGACCGAGTGACAAAAGCCACCGACTGTGAGTCGGTTATTGAAGAAATAGGAAGATAAAGAAATTAAGAGAGAGCTAGACGTGTAGTGTGCATGTGTGAGGTGCCAGTGTGTGCATGTGTGTGCTGTCACCGCGGCTACAAGTGGCAAAAGCCACCGACTAAGGATCGGTTAAAGGGAATGAAGAAAGAGATTGGAAGAGTGAGAAAACTGAATCGCAAGAGAAGGAGGGAGAAGAGGAGAATAGAGAAAGGAAGGACTGAAATTAAAGTTCAGGAAATCGGCTAAGGATAGGTAACCTATTTCATCTTAATCTCTTTAGTTTTACTCCATGTTATCATAGAATTGATTACTAAATTGGTAGGACTCGAAATAGGAAAGAAAAACAAGAAAACCAGAATTGGGTTTACGGTTGGAAATGGTGATTAAACATAGGTGAAACCAAATGAAAATTTAAACCACGATACGAGTAATACACTGCCCCAGGATTCCAAAACGCTTTGAATCAGTTTAAATGGTCAAGAAATGGCCATTCTATGGCCAGTTATTCCCTCATCGGTGCAACACCAGAAACTGGGAATGGGTGTTGGAAAATCGATGACATGGAGAGCCAAATTTAGTCCTAAAACGTTTCTTTAAATCCTAGATTTCATTTGGAACAAAAACAGTAAGAAATGGACGTGAAATCATTAAGATCCGTAGGGAATTTCACTATTCCGACGACGTGGCCAGAAAATCTGCCGGAGAAGACGATCGGATTATCGGGGGTTCTTTAGGTTAAAATAGAACCGGTTTTGGGTCGGACCGGGTCGGAACCCGACCGGAATTAAATGGGTTAGCTCACTCCGGTTCTCAAGATCAAACTGAATCGGTTGGTTCAATGTGGAATTAAACCGGTTTAGGGTTTCTGGTTGTGAACCAACTAGTTCAGACCGCAACTCTGGGTATTTACACTTTGACCCTGGAAGTTATGGATAATGCCATTAAGGCCCAAACAGAAAAAGTAATAAAATATTAATGTTTACAAATATACCCCTAATTCAAATATGGGTCAAACAAAGTCCAAACGGGGCAAATGAATAGTCAATTTTTATTATCTCGGATGCTCTGAGTCCGATGGTGGGGTCCGTTTCATGAGACGGGGTCCCAAAAAGAATAAAATAACTGTAAAAGTGTAAAATGACCATTTTGCCCTTTTCAATCTAGAAGTCCAAATGGAGTTCCGCGAAAGCCTAAACTGACTTTCTTCGGTATTCCAAACTCAATGGTAAAGTATAAATAAGTATTAGAAATACTTATCATAGCAAGGCATAGAATTTGATGAGTAGCATTTATTCTGAAACGCATTTACTGATATATAGGGAACGCGACAGGAAAGAGGCAAACCCGCAGGAGACTGATTTAGGAATGCATGTTTAGAGGTAAGTAAATTCACCTTCTCTTCCATATGGTGTGTCCAAGCCAAGTTTATTCTCGTACTGCCAAACTTGTACTCTTGAACGTACCTGGCGTTATTGTTTCCACACTGTGATATTGTTCTATCTTGTAGGCTTTGATTGACTATTGTATCATTAGTATCATGTTGAACCATGCTTTGAAAAGCCTATTGTTATGTTCCATTGTATATAGGATATTTCATTTTGTACTTCTATGGAATTACTTATGATCATGATATGTTTATACACACCGGATTTGTGCTCAGTCACAATATCCATCCGATGCTTTCTGTTTGACTGGAGACCTAAGGGTCGAGTCCGTGAACGGACAGGTGGCAGGAATGAATTCCTCGTAGGCTTCCACCGGCAATTTTACTAGCATGTTTACTGGCATTTCCATTGACATTTCACTAGCATTCCATTTGCATTTTTACTGGCATTGTACAGAATAAAAGCATCTCTTATATGATTGTTTGATTGCAACTGCTGAGCTATGCTATTCCTTATCATTATCTTGTATTGAGAGATATTTCCTTATTGATTCGATTGTGATCGGTTTATTGTGGCAGTACCTTCATATTGATATATTGTTGTCGAGAGTTTCATGTTGATGTTATGTCCATTACTTCTAATTATACATTGTGTCCATCGTTTATTGGCCTTTATGGAAACTGTTCCCATTGGCTATCACAGCATCTCTTTTATCATATTCTTATACCAGTGTCGGAGATCTGTTTTTACTTGCTGAGCTCTCGTAGCTCATTCCACCCTCCTCACCCCCATTTCAGGTACTAACGCTGCGAGACCCCGGTAGAAGTCTGAGAGCGTAGGAGGACATTTTGAAGTACTGTACCAGTCTATGTTTAGTTCTCCCATGTACTCACCACCCACGGGTGCTGGTTACGTATGGTTCTTATTTTGTTTAACTGTAAAACCATATTATGTATTGTAAAGACTTCCGTTGACATTGTGTATTAAAAGACTTTTGCTGATTATAGGCATTGATAAGACTTCCAGCTGTTATTGTTTTAATGTTTTAGTACTTTGCATATTAGTACTATGATACAGGAATGTAAAAAGTAGGGACGGCTTTAGGGTCGGCCCCGCAACACGAGATCCGCATAGGGTGGGTTTCGGGTCGTGACAGAATCTATTTCAAACTAGACTCTCATTTTACTACAATGCTGCAATGCTACAATAGAGATATCCCATACCAGGGGGATCAAATCCTGCTACCTGGCATTTACTGTTGAATCCCGAAGGATTTCAACCATCATAGGGGGTGCTTTAAACACCATTTATCTTGTAAAACATTTATCACATGGTTTCTTCAATAGATATTTTTCATGAATATTTAAAACATGAAATATATATAACTTATCACATGGCTTCTTCAATAGATATTTTTCATGAATATTTAAAACATGAAATATATAACTTCTGCAATAGAACTTCAATATTTGGAATAATCAAATTCAGAACATTTATGAAAATTTAGCATTTTAAACCCAAACATGTTGAAATATAATTAAAAAGGAAAACTGTGATTCAGACCAATCACCCAGCATGTCACAATACAGTTTATGAAAGTAGAAAATATTTTAAAACAGGAATCATATGATACTGAATTTGATATTCGAGGCTTCAAATAAATTGAACTTAAAACTTCTTCAAATTCATGGAGTTAAATCTCCACTTCAAAGGCAAGGTTACTCACCTTACGTTGTCCGGGCCGGCTTTACTGAGGTGCCTTCCTTTTCTCTTTTCTTTTCTTATCCTAACAAAATTTATGAAGATCCCATAAATTCCATATGCACTTAATCGACTTTATGACCTACCAGTTGTAGACTACACAAGGCTAAATTCTTAAAATCAATCTAACATGTAGTTTCATCATAGCCTAGCCATTCCATGCACTTAATAATAATAAAGATTACCTGCGAAGCCATTCCCTCAAGGTTTCGGTGTCTTCTTGTTTCTTAATTTTTGCTTCAGCAATCATTAGCTTTCGTAGGGGTCTTGTATATAAAAGGTCTTACTGAACAACTTCAGTCCTTTCGGCAATCCTGATACGTCTCTGGATCACCTTGAGTTGCCATAATAATTCTTTCATGAAGCCTTGTTGTTTCTCATCAGTGGCTCTTTGAGCCTTTGTCATGATTGTGAATTTCTCTTGTTTCTTATCCATTCCTGATTACTTGAATTTCTGCCTAAAATACAATTTAAGGTGTTAGGAAATTAACTTTATTTTAATTTATACTTTTCCAGTAGCTTCATTAAATTTAATTTAAATTTAATTACTTCACATGACTACGTGTTGTGTCTTTCCGTATTTCATTTCGACGTACGTTCGTTAGTTTAGTACTTCGACAATGTTTCAAATTTATAGTCATCTGACAGATGTCATTCATCAAATTTTATGTCTTTTTATTTTAGACACTTCTTTTGGTTGAATAGACTCTACCATTGAGTCCGGAATGTCGAAGAAAGTCAATTTAGACTTTCTCTGCTTTTAATTCGGCTTTGGACGTGTTAGGGGCAATCTGGTAATTTATACCTTAACGTGTCTAAACATTTCAGAGTCCTGTCTCATGAAACGGACCCCACCATTAGGTTTAGAATGTTCCAAACAGTCAAAATCCACTATTCGTTTATTTAATTTGGACCTCGTTTGACGCATTCATGACGTAGGGGCATTTTGGTCATTTTAGCATTTTCACGAGTCTTAAATTTCTTGGGACCTCACCTCATGTCGTGGACCTCACCAATGGACTCAGGAGGTTGGAGATAGTAAGAATACATAAATAACTCATCTTATTTGGACACCGGGTATTTTTTGACAATTTAATTTAATTAAATTAAATTCATTTAATATGATATATTTATATTTAGTTTGCAATATATGAACGGATGAAATGGGTGGCACGCTGGCCAACGTGTCACATCCCTCCCAAAAGATACTGCGTTCGATTCCCAACAGGTGCAAATGCACCTTTTTATTTTCTGATTTTATTTGATATAATATATATATATATATATATATATATACTTTGCCCCATAGGTGACACACGCAAGCGCGTGGCCGAGTGGAAAGTGAAGGGTTCGGGGTGCATGAGGTCTGGGGTTCGAATCCTAGGGACCCCAACTTCTCCTCTTTTCATTTAAAAACTAACAGTTTTATATATAAGGCCCAAAACGACGTCGTTGTATTAATTCAATGGCAACTCTAGAAATTGCCACGTGTCCGAGTATACTCAGTCAGGGTTTTTAAAATCGAGTTGACCCACCTATCATCTTCCCCATCGAACCCTCCCTGTTGCCCTAATTTCCAAAGCTTAAAAGCTTCAATTTCGTGCGTTTTGGTTCAACGATTCCTCTCTGTTTTCATTTAAACTTGTTTCTAAGACATTTTGGAAGGTTTTGGCATTTGTTTGAGAAATCAAAACGAGTTCAAAAGTTGGGTTTAAGACCATTATCCCTTCACGGTTTCTCAACTGGTAAATGGCCATTTCTCCATAAAAGTTCATGGAGTTTGGCTTGTTCTGTTCCTATGATCATGGAGCTTTGTTTCTCATTCTGAACGGTGAGTTTGGGTGCACGTTTTTGAGGTTGGGTTCTAAACCCAGAACCTGCAACTCTGTTGTTGGGGGTCATTTCTTAAGCTTTTTAGTCGTGGACATATATTTTTGGAGTGCTTGTAGGGTCTAGTTTCAGTCCCTATGGACCAAAGTTGGATTAGCCAAGGTTGGTTCAGACCTGCTGTAAGCAAGGTCTCTCATGGTTGCTTTGTGTACGGTTGATGTTTCTGAGGTGTTTTAGATTGATATTTTCATGCTTATCATTGTTTAAACATGCTTTAAACATTATATACACTGAATCAAAGCTTAAAACAGTTCAAACGTATAGAAATTCTAGAGAGAGAAATTTAAGTGTTTTGTGGGTTTACCTTGTTCCAAACTGTTTCTCTCCCCTTTGCTCATTGCTTCCCACTTCTGAACGTCCTAGAATCTCGTTCAATCTCTCCCTCACTCATGGCCTGAACTAAATCTTTGTGTATGGCCATGTGGTGTGTATATGGTTGTGTATATAATGGTTTATGTGTGATCATTCCATTTTTCTGATTGTCCCACCAAATGGGTTAGCCTAATTCAGGTTTTCTCATGAGTGCCTACCAGTTTGAGCAGTGGCGAGCAGTGGAGAGCAGGCCATCATGGCCGGTTGTGTGGTTGTGTGTTTTGTTTGCCTTGCATGTATATATATATATATAATGTAATTTACACTCTTACACACTTGGACACATACACACACCTCTCACCGACACACACACCTTTATTACACCTTGGATAATAGTATGCTTCCATATAATACACATATGTATCTTCATGTATATATATATATACAAAGTAATTTAAAATTATTTACATAGCACATACATTAATATTTAATTATTCATACATGCTATAATTAATTTCTTATATTAAAATAATTAATTACTTTAAAAATTAATCATTCTCTTAAGTGTATAATATTTACACTAATCCTTCGTAACCTCAAAATGCGTGCCCAAATCTTGTACTCATATTGATGACCGGCGGTTGCCGTGAAAATATAATTATCACGGAACCGACAAGTTAGTGATTGTAACGAAAGTGATATACAGTCGTCCTGAGTTTTCAAGACTATTACTAAAAGTCCATGCATCGGGTTTGAAACCGACCTCGTTACTTAAGGTGTCGATTTCTAATTTAACATAACGGCTTAATAGTCCCTAATTCGGGTCGGGGTATTACACGTGGCCTCTTAAATTCTCACACACACAAGGTTGCCGTTACGAGTCTGGGGAGCTGCGGCTCTATCTTATTTTTCTTATTTCAAGTTTGCCATATAGCGGACAAGTGGGTAAAACATGGATAGGATATCTTGTTCCCATCTGGGTTATCAAATCAGTGCCTATCTATGTTGGCAAACAGGCCAAATTCCCTTTTTAAATTAAAACCAAAGCCCAAACGATGCTGTTCAACTTATTCTTTTCTACGGTTGGGCGGTTCCGACCCGAACCCAAAACTCGACCTGAAACTAATCCAATACTATTCATCGTCTTCCTCAACTACCTTGTCACTGTTGCCCTAATTTCAGAGATTTTAAATCTCTATTTCGTGACATTCTAGTGGGTCTTTTGACCTAATTTCTTTTCCTATGCTTTTCTAGGACATTAAGGAACATTTTGGCATTGGTTTTAGGGATTGAATCGAGCTCAAAGTTCCATTAAAGGTTTGGGGCCATTCTGAATAATGGCTTGATTAATGACTGTTTCTCCATAAAATCAAGTGTGGCTTTGTCACGACCCGAAATCCGCCTCGCGCGGACCCCGAGTCCTGACCGCTGCCCCAAGGCCCGAAGGCCTCGGGACAAGGCTCGCATCTGCAGCGGTATCGAATAGATGTGCTTCATTTGGTTGCGGAAGTGTGAAAAACTTTTTCTTTTCTTTTCTCATTTTAAAATTTGCACATCCGTCCGATACTTCCGCTATTCACAATGGTACACATGATCATACATTCAGAGCATAACTAAGAACTTAAAGGCTTCATAATTAATACATGTTTAACTGTTCCACGAGACTTAATACACAATAGCGAAATACTTCCAAATATAAAATATTGCCAACTTCATAGTACATCCCCAAGAGAATTACTAGTCCTGTGATTAGTTGCCTAACTCTTCTTCCAAAATAGATAGGCTTATCATCATCGCCATCAAGATCAAGCTGCCATCATTTACCTGAAAGGGGGCGGATATAAATCCGGGTAAGCTAATCTAAGCTTGTGAGTAATTCCTGCATTCGTCATGGGGTTTTCAACTGGTAGTGGTTTAGCACATGAGAGTTTATAAAATACTCACTACCAATTGCTCATACATTTTAGAACACAGAGTATATGCATTCTTAAAACATATAGCTTTGAAACATTTAAAGTATTCAAGCTAAATACACATTTCTTCAAATAGAGCAAATGCCATTTAAAAGCATATAAACACATGTATAATAAAATGGGGGTAAAAAAAAACCTGCTTCCATTTCCAAAAACATTTGTCATCTTTTCTCTTTAATTAGGTAGAATCTGTTTCGAACCAGACTCCTATTTTACTGCCAATACTGCCAATCATATTTGTCTGGGGGATTAGATCCTGCTACCGGGCGTTTTACTATTGAATCCCGGAGGATTTCAACCATCATAGGGGGTGGTACTTAGTACCGTTTATCTTATAAAACATTTATCACATGGTTTCTTCAATAGATACTTTCATGAGTATTTAAAACATGAAATGTATAACTTCTACAATAGAACTTCAAATACTTGTAATAATCAAATTCAGAACATTTATGAAAATTTAGCATTTTAAACCCAGACATGCTGAAACAAAATTAAAAAGGAAAAACCGCGATTCAGACCAATCACCAGCATGTCACAATACAGTTTATGAAAGCAGAAAACATTTTAAAACAGGAATCATATGATACTAAATTTGATATTCGAGGCTTCAAATAAATTGAACTTAAAACTTCTTCAAATTCATGGAGTTAAATCTCCACTTCAAAGGCAAGGGTTACTCACCTCGGTCCTTTAGGGTTAGTGCTAAAAATGCGCTTTCCCACTTCCTCTGTAATTCCTAAGAACAATTCATAAACAATCTCATCAACATCACATTCACTACAATATCACCTATCGATGTTTCTTAACTTATGCTTAAATTGTATTCAATCCTAACCGATTTACGAGTATTCCATAATTTCGTCTATACTTAATTCGACTCGTATTCTTAGCCTACCACACCATCTAATGTGTTAGAAATTTATTTCATTTTGACTATAGTCTTCTGGTAGCTCTATTAACTTTAAATTAATTTTAATTACTTCATATGTCGACGTGCCGTGTCTTTCCGTATTTCATTTCGACGTACGTGCCTTAGTTTAGTACTTTAGAAATGTTTTAAATTTATAGTCATCTAACTGATGCTATTCATCAAATTTTATGTCTCTTTAATTTAGACACTTCTTTTGGTGGAATGGACTCTACCATTGAGTCTGGAACGTCGAAGAAAGTCAATTTAGGCTTTCTTAGAATTTAATTCGGCTTAGGACATGTTAGGGGCAATTTGGTAATTTATACCTTAACATATCTAAATTTTTTGGAGTCCTGTCTCATGAAACGAACCCCACCATTAGATTCAAAATGTTCCAAATAGTCAAAATCTACTATTTATTTATTTTATTTGGACCTCGTTTGATTCATTTATGAGGCAGGGGTATTTTAGTCATTTTGACATTTTTACGGGTCTTTAAATTTTTTGGGACCTCATCTCATGTGGTGGACCTCACCAATGGACTTAGGAGGCCTGAGATAGTAGAAATACATATATAACTCATCTCATTTGGACACCGGGCCATTTTGGAGCATTTAATTTAATTAAATAAATTTAATTAAATTAAATTTATAAAGTATGATATATATATATATATATATATTTAGTGTGCAATAAGTTACAGGTTGAATAGGGTGGCCATATATATATTTAGTGTGCAATAAGTTACAGGTCGAATAGGGTGGCACGCTAGCCAGCGTGTCACCTCCCTCCCAAAAGATACTGCCATCGAATCCCACTAGGTGCAAACGCACCTTTTATTTTTTTATTGATTTTATTATATATATTTTATATATAAATGTCGCCCCAAATGTGTACACGCGCGTGTGCGTGGCCGAGTGGTAAGGGAGGTTGGTTTGGGCGCGTGGGTCAGGGGTTCGAACCCCACCGACCGCAAGTCCTTCTCTTCTCTTTTAAACTTAAACGTTTTACATACATATAAGTATCAGGCCCCAAAACGACGTCATTGTATTAATGCGGTGGCAGTACCGTAAGGCCCCACGTGTCTGAGTCGACTCATGTTAGATTTTAAAACCGAGTTGACTCACTGTCGTCTTCTTCGCTCGACTCCTACTGTTGCCCTAGTTTCCGAAGCTAAAAGCTTCCATTTTCGTGCTTTTTGGCTCAACGATTTCTCTCTGTTTTCATTTAAAATTGTTTCTAAGACATTTTGGAAGGTTTTGGCATTCGTTTTAGGGATTAAAACTAGTTCAAAAGCTGGGTTTAAGACCATTATCCCTTCACGGTTTCTCAACTGGTAAATGGTCATTTCTCCATGAAAGTTCATGGAGTTTGGCTTATTTTGTTCCCCTGATCATGGAGGTTTGCTTCTCATTCCAAATGACCAGTTTTATCGTGCTCTTGTGGGGTTGGGTTTTGAAACCCGTACTTGTAACTCGATTTTTGAAAGTCATTTCTAGGGTTTTGTGGTCGCGGTCATGTGTTTTGGAGATGCTTGTAGGGTCTGCTTTAGGGCTTGATAAGCCAAATGGGATTTGGTTGAAGTCGGTTCAGACCTGCTCGAGCAAGGTCCTCCCATGGCTGCCTTCTTGGTTTTACGTTTTTAAACTGTTTTTGGGCTCCCATTTAATGCTTGATCATCTCTAAATATAGTCTAAACATCATATATACATAAATCAAGGCTTAAAACAGTTCATACGTAGAGAAATTCTAGAGAGAGAAATTCAGGTGTTTTAGTGGGTTTACCTCAAATGGCACCTTTTCACTCCCCTTTTCCTTCTAAATCTCGTCTCTTCTTTTTCCTAGAATTCCTCTCTTTCTCTCTCAGTGACAGAATGAGTGTGAGTCGTGTGTATGCATTGTGTATGTATGTGTATATAAGTATACACTTAATTAATTCAAATTCTGATTGCCCCACCAACTGGTTTTCCTCTTGCTTGTTGCAGTATCCAAAAAGAGGTGTCCTCCTACTGTTTAGGGCAGGCTATGATGGCTGGGTGTGTGTGTTTTGTCTTTGCCTATATATGGCTATATTTATATATAGATATATATATATATATAGATATGTATATGTCTTTATATTTACACTCACACACTTCTTTCATCCGACACACACACACCTCAATTACCTATTGGTTAGTTGCATGCCTTCATTTAATACACACACATGCATACATATATATTTATGCACACATGTGTATATATTTGCATATATATATATATATATATATTTGAAGTTATAATTATTTATATAGTATATACATATATATATATATTACAACTTATTTTTTATATTAAAATAATTAATTACTTTTAAAAATTAATTATTTTCTTAAATTTATCATCTTTACACTGATCTTTCGTAACCTCGAAATGCGTGCCCAAATCTTGTACTCGTATCGATGGCCGGCAGTTGACGTGACAATATACTTATCACGGAACCGACAAGTTGGTGATTGCAACGAAAGTGATGTACAGTCGTCTTGAGTTTTCAGGACTATTACTTAAAAGTCCACGTGCCGGGGTTGAAATCGACCTTGTAACTTAAGGCGTCGATTTCTAATTTAACGCAACGGCTTAATAGTCCCTATGTAATACCCCGACCCGAGTTAAGGACTATTTAACCGTCGCATCAAATTAGTAATCGACGCCTTAAATAACAAGGTCGGTTTCAAACCCGACGCACGGACTTTTAAGTAATAGTCCTGAAAAGTCAGGACGACTGTACATCACTTTCGTTGCAATCACCAACATGTCGATTCTGTGATAATTATATTTTCATGTCAACTACCGATTGTTGATACGAGTATGAGAATTGGGCACGTATTACGAGGATACGAAGATTAGTACCAAGATGATACATTTAAGAAAATAATTAATTTTTAAAGTAATTAATTATTTTAAATATTATTATAACAACTAATATATATAATTAAATGCAAAAATATATATATACTATATAAATGATTATAACCTTAAATATATATATATAATTATACATGAATATATATATATATATGAGTATGTGTATGCATGTATGCATGTATGTTGAAATATGAAATGTATGTGTGGGATAAGAGGGCATGCTATTGTCCAAGGTGTACAAAGGTGAGTGTGTGTCAAAGAGAGGTGTGTGTATTACCCAAAGTGTATTAGGTTTAAACCATGTATATATACATATATATATATATATATATGTAAGTCAAACACCACACACACACACAACCGGCCACTCATGGTGTAACACCCCGACCTAATGACGTGTCATAACGAATACGTGTGTGAATATTGATATGCAAACTTTCAGTAATTAGGCAGATTAATAATAATAATAATAATAATAATAATAATAGTATATGAAAAATAAAGAAAATAAAATATAATAATATTACATGTACAATACATAAAATAAAATATAATATAATACTACTAATAAGATTAAAATAACATGAAATATGCATATATATATATATATGTATATCTAAACCAACACATGAAATGTACATAAATACTTAACATATGTACATAAGATACCATGTATAATTATATTTAAATACGGTTGCCTCATTGTATATATATATATATATATATATATATATATATCAGTACATGTATCTATGTATATATATAGAAATACATAATTAAAGAAAATACAAGAAATAGAAATCAGAAGAAGAAAAATTGTAAACTAAATGAGGGATTAAGGGAGAGAATCTGTGGGCTGTCTTCAGCTGAATCCAAAAATGGGTGGCAGCCATATGATTGTAATACATATAATAGCTGTGAGGTGTACACCATGCAACCAGTACCCACGGCAAGTGGCAGACCCCAATCTCCACCAAGCTGCATGCAACGACATGTGTTGCCCAATGCAGAAAAATATATATGCTTAACGGTCTCTGAAACACTAAAATTAGAAGAGAATTAGAAGCTGAAGAAGAGAAAGAAAACTGGCAAAAAGAAAAGGGCAGATTTCGGGAAAATACCAGTCGACAAAAACAGGCAACGTAAATAGGTACGTTTTAGTTTAAATTTTGTTCATTTACTTTTAAATTTTTGACATGCAACAATGGGATGTTAAACTAGATAATGTAAGCTTTACAGTGCAAGAAAAATGAACGAAAATGATGACAAATTCACTGAGAAAATCAGACGTACAGATAACCAAAAAATAATTCTAAACTGTAGTGATATATATATATATATATATCTATATCAACCAACCTTGATTTTGGAAGTTGAAATAGGTAGGGAAGTTCATAAGGAGTCTGCCGCAACTAATAAAACAGAAAATGACCCAAAAATAGCTACCAAATAACCAATTATTCTCCACTGGTTCAACGCCGGAGAAACAGACCTGGGTATCAGAAACTGGCGTGTTTAAGGGTTTGAAATTGTTCTAAAACTTTCCATAAGACCTTAGGAGTGATTTAGTGTGAAAACAGGAAGGAACTCAATGTCAAAAAGGTGCAAAACAGAGAGTGTTACACTGTTCCGGTGAAGAAATGGTCGGAGGTGATGATCGGAAATACACGAGGATGAAGAGGCTCATTTTGGACCGGGTTTAGGCCGGGTCGGGATGAGATCCGACCGACCACCCAATTAATAACCAGGACGGTGTCGTTTTGGAGTTTTAGATGATAAACCATTAGGCTGACGTCATCATGACGTCAGCATTGTATGTGTACCAACCAAACCGGTTGGTTTAAAGAAACTCTTGACCGGTTCAGTTCCAATGCAACTGAACCCACTGGTTCAGTCCGGAAGTTAGGGAAATTGTAATTTGACCCCAAAAATTTTATGAAATTCCACTGTGGCCCACTTTAAAATAAATTAATATTAAATTATAATAATTAAATATCAAAATTACGAAATTGCCCCTAGCCCTCAAACAAGTCAAACAGAGTCCGAATAAAGTAAACGAATAGTGGATTCTGACTATTTTGGACGTTCCGGACTCAATGGTGTGGTCTGTTTTACGAGACGAGACTCCAAAAAATTAGGACACGTTAAAGTACAAATTACCAAATTGCCCCTAACATGACCAAAGCCCAATTAAAAGCCAAGAAGGTCTAAATTAACTTTCTTTGACGTTCCGAACTCAACGGTGAGGTCCGTATTATGAAATAAAGTACGAGAAAAAAATGATGCGTCAATAAAATAAGACTCACGATAAAACATTAGGACAAAATACGATTTAAGCATAATTAGAAACATCAATAGGAGATATTTAAAGTACATTGAAGTTAATAGATTATTGTGAATTGTTTCTAGGAACTACAAAGGGAAGGGAACAACGAACTAACAGTGCAAACCCAGGAAATCAAGGTGAGTAATCTTGCATTTGAAGTGGAGATTTTAACTCCACGATTTAAATGATGTTTTAAACTTCAAAATATCTAAAGCATGAGATGTTAAATTCTATATTTCATGGCTCCTGTTTTGAAATATTCTGCTTTTATAATTCTCTTATGACATATTCAGTAAATGATCTTTGTTACAGTTCTTTTTGAAAGTGTTTAACATGTCATTTGTTCTAAAATGTTATTTCAACTATGTGAAGATCCTATCATGAACATCATCATCTTTTAAATGCTCACAAAAGCATTTCTTGAAGAAGTCATGTTTAAATGCTCATAAAAGCATTTCTTGAAGAAGCTAACGTTTTGCAAGATAATAAAGATGCATAAGCATCTTCAGTTATTGAGCACCCTTCGGGTTCTCAATTCAGAATAATGCCCGGCAGCAGGATCTAATCCCCCAGGCAACGAGATCTCTCAGAAGTAAGACTAGGGTCTGGTTCGAAACGGATCCTTCAGTTAAAAAGTGAAAAGATGACAAATGATTTTTAGAAATGGAAGCAGGTTTTCACCCCCATTTTCACTGTGCATGTTTAATTGTTTTGAAATGCATATGCTCTATTTGAAGGAATGTTTAACTAGCTTGAATACTTTAAATGTTCAAAGCTATCTGTTATGAAAAGTGCATGTACTTTGTGTTTAAAATGTACGAACAATTGGTAGTGTGCATGTTATAAACTCTCATGTACGAAACCACTGCCAATTGAAAACCCATGACAGATGCAGGAATTACTCATTGGGCTTTTCGAAGCTCACCCCATTCCCTAAATTTTTTTCAGGTAACGATGATGAATGGGAGCCTTGCTCCATTTGGGGATGACGACTAGTGGCTTTAAAATGATCAAGGGCTTTTGGAAGTACTAAGGACCCGTAGATGGTCGAATTTTGAAGTGTAATAGATTTTAGACAACATGTACTTAAGCCCTCGAGGCATTCAGATATGTACTATGTATAACACTTTAAGTTTTAGTATGCTCTGATTATTATTATTATATGTACCGCTATGAAGAGCGGCAGTACCGGATGGATGTGCGACAGATTTTAAAAAAGAAAAGAAAAAAAAAAGTTTAAGTTTTTCACGCTTCCGCAACCACAGGCCGCACCGCCATCCGATATTGTTGCTTATGTTCGCCTCGCCCAAGGGCTCCCGAGCCTGAAAGGCGGCGGTCGCGATCCGAGATCCGCACAGGGTGGGTTTCGGGTCGTGACACATGGCCTGCCCAACAGTGGCAATTCAGACCCACTCATGAAAAAGCCTGAAATTGGCTAACCCAAATGGAAGGGCAATCAGATTTGCCATGATTCACTCTCCTTATACAAAATGTATGGTGCTTGTACACACACACACACACGGCCATAGAGAAAGAGAGAAAGAGTTCTGGGTATTCAGAAGGATAGAAGGGAGGTCTCGGAGGAAGAAGGAAAGAGAGAGAAAGCCACTGTTAGAGGTAAAACACAAAAAACTATCATTTTCTCTCTCTAGAAAATTTTGCTATGCATGAACTGTTTTAGCTTCTAGATTTTATATATATGATGTTTAAGGTAGATAAACGTGATTAAACATGAAATCTAAGCTTGAAAACACTTAGAAAACACCAAACCCATGAAAACCGCCATTGATGGACCTTGCTAAAAGCAGGTCTGAAATCATGTGAACAAACTTTGTTTGGATTATTGGAACCTCAACTAGACTCTAAGAGAATGTTAAAAACACTTAACCGCGATCAAGAAACCTAAAAACAACCCTCCAAAAATGAAGTCACAGTTTCGGGTTTCCAAAACAAACCCCACAAACTCGTGACTAAACCCACTATTATGAATGGGAACGGGATTCCCATGAAGATAGGATCACAACAGAACAAACCCCATCGAGTTTGGCTCAAAAATGGGCATATACGACCGAGGCACAGTTTGGATTATCCAGTCTAAAACCGAACATATGAAGGGGTTTTAAAGTCCAAAATGAATGCCAAACTGGTCTTTTATACCTTAGAAATGTTTTGGATCGAAAACAGGTGGGAATCGTTGAGCCAAAATCCACGAAATAGAAAGAATTGGAAACCTGCAACTAGGGCAACACGGGGGGAAGAAATGAGGAAGAAGACAGTGAGTTGGCTCGGTCTGTTGAAATCTCCTGTGTCGACTCGGACGCGTGGCAGCCTCTGGGCTTGCCACCGCATTAATGCAACGACGTCGTTTAGGGGCCTGATGCATATATATATATATATAAAACCGTTTTGAGTTTTAAAAGAAAAAGGGAAGGATTGTGGTCAGTGGGGTTCGAACCCCTGACCTCACGCGCCCTACGTGCATTCCTTCCACTCGGCCACGCACTCGCGTGTGCCATATATGCGAATGAAATATATATAATAAGTCCGAAAATTAAAAAAAAGGTGCATTTGCACCTTACAGGATTCAAACGTGGGACGTATGGGGAGGGAGGTGACATGTTGGCCAGCGTGCCACCCTATTCAACCTGTTACTCATATACAATTTAAATATATATATTATACTTTATTAATTTAATTTAATTAATGAAATTAATTAAATTAAATGCTCCAAAATGGCCTGGTGTCCAAAAATTACAAGTTATATATGTAACCTTACTATCTCGGACCCTCTGAGTCCATTGGTGAGGTCTGTGACATGAGATGAGGCCCCGAAAAATTTAAGACCCCTAAGAATGTCAAAATGACCAAATTGCCCTTCCCCCTAAAGAAGTCAAACGAAGTCCAAATTAAACAAATGAATAGTGTATCCTTACTATTTTGGATACTCTGAGACTGATGGTAGGGATCCATTTTACGAGACGGGACCCGAAAAAAAATAAAGACACGTAAAGGGGTAAAATGACCAAATTACCCCTAGTACACCGAAAGTCCAAATTAAAACCAAGGAAGGTCTAAATTGACTTTCTTTGGCATCCCGGACTCAATAATGGAGTCCAAATTACAAACGAAGTACGAAAAAATATGACACGTAAAACGATAAATGACCATTCTACCCTTTTACATACAAAAGCCCGAATTAAATTCTACAAAAGCCTAAACCGACTTTCTTGGACACTCCGGACTCAATGGTAGAGTCTATTTTACCAAAAGAAATGTCTAAAATAAAAAGACATAAAATTTGATGAATAGCATCTGTTAGATGACTATGAACTGAAATATTGCCAAAGTACTAAACTAAGGCAAAGAAATACGAAAACACACGACACGTAATTATGTGAAGTAAATAACTTTAAGTTAAAGTTAATGGAACTCCCAGAAGAGTATAAAATAAAATAAACTTAATTCCTAATACATTAAGATGTGTCATAGGTTAAGAATGAGTGCGTAAGAAATTTATGAAATCGTGTTAGGATCTAATACGATCTAAGCATAAGCTAAGAAGCGTCAGTAGGAGATGTTTGAAATGAATGTGAAGTTAATGAGGTTATTTATGAATTGTTCTTAGGAACTACAAAGCAAGTGGGAAAGCGCATTATTAGCACTAACCCTAAAGGACCAAGGTGAGTAATCTTGCATTTGAAGTGGAGGCTTTAACTCCACGGATTTCAATGGATGTTTTTAAGTTCAAAATATTTACAGCATTGATATATCAAATTCAGTATTCATGATTTCTGTTTTCTTAAATATTCTGCCATGACATGCTTCACGATTATTTACATATTATATCCGTAAATATTTCCTTTCAAAATAGTTAGCATGTCTGATTTCCTCAAACATCCTGAATTTGATTACTGCAAGTATTGAAGCATCACTGCAAGAGTTATACGTCACAGGTTTTAAATACTCATAAAAGGCTTTTATATAAAATTCATATGACAAATGTTTTGCAAGATAAATAATAAGCACATAGGTAGTGTTGTGAGTTGTACGGAACTCAATGGGCCTACCATGTGCATCAACACATAGTCAGGATTTTGGGTCATACGGAACTCAATTGACCTGTCATGTGTAATGTCTGGTAGCAGGATCTAATCCCCCAGGCAAATGAGATATCTCCACGTATACGTAAAATGGGAGTCTGGTTCGAAACAGATTCCACCTAATTAGAGAGAAAATATGACAAACGATTTTGGAAATGGAAGCAGGTTTTATCCCCCATTTTCACTATACATGTTTACATGATTTTAAGTTACATGTTCTGAAATACACATACTCTTTTATGGAAATATATGTTCTAGCTTGAATACCTTGAATGTTTCAAAGCTACATATTTTAAGAATGCATGTTCTCTATGTTCAAGTATACGACCAATTGGTAGTTGAGTATTTTATAAACTCTCATGTACGAAACCTCTACCAATTGAAAACCCATGACAGATGTAGGAATTACTCATTGGGCTTTTCGAAGCTCACCCCACTCCCTAACATTTTTCAGGTGATGATCAAGGTTGGACACTTGCTCAATTTGGGGAGCAGTGAATGGCAACTCCAATAGGTCCTTGGAGATATTTTGGTAGTAGTAGGACCCATTATCAGTCAAACTTTTGTAATAGAAATTTTGGACAATGATGTACTTAAGCCCGAGGGGCACATGGATATGTACTATGTAGAACCTTTAGTTAATATTATTATGCTCTGATTATTATCTTTATGTGTACCGCTATGAAGAGCGGCAGTATCAGATGGATATGCGGCAGATGTTTTATTTTCAAAGAAAAGAAAAAAAAAAAAAAGTTTTTCACGCTTCTGCAACCACAAGTCGCATCGCTGTCTGATATTGTTGCTTATGTATGAGCCTTGTCCCGAGGCCTTCGGGTCTCGGGGCGACGGTCGCGATCCGGTAATTCGCACAGGGTGGGTTTCGGGTTGTGACACCCTAATTCGGGTCGGGGTATTACAGGCTTAGCTTGTTATGATAGTCTGGCCATGGGGATTCAGTCCCCGTTCTAAAAATCGAGCTTAAAGCTCTTTTGATGAGGTTGGGTTTGAAACCCGAAACCTGCAACAAAGTTTTTCTTTTTCATTTTTGGTCTGTTTAATGCGATATTTGTGGATTCTTGATCCTTGTGGCATCTACTTTAAGCCCTAATACATAAAAGAATGTTTCTTGCCAGTTGTTTCAAACCCACCTTCTTGGTGGTCATCAATAGCGGATTTCAATTTTGGTCGTTGTTTTCCCTACTGTTTGGACTCTATTTAGTCCTATTTTTCATTCCTGCCTTGCTACATCATCAATAAGATCATGCATGCATTTATTTTTCATTCAACATTAAGTTACAACAACTTTTTTTTCTAGAGAGAGAAACGTATAGTTTATGTATTTTTTTACCTTCAGGTAGTGGATCTTTCGTCCTCCTTGCTTAATTCTAACCCTTCTAGGTTTTCTTGAGCTAGTCTAGGGTTGCATACAGAACCTTCCTCTCTTTCTTCTTCTTCTTCTTCTCCTCTTTCTTCCTTCGTTCTCTCTCTCTCTCTCTCTCTCTCTCTCTCTCTCTCTCTCTCTAGCCGCACACACACACAAAGGTTTGGACACGCAGAACTTCACAAGTCTCACGCAATGTCTATGTCTTCATCATATAGCTTCATTCCTGTGTGCCATATGATGAGGGATTTGCATGAAATCCTATTGGTTGTGAGAGTGGTGCAATGGGGTGTTGACACCTCATTGCTTCAAACTTTTCCCACATAATTTCTATATTATATGCGTATTTTTTTGCCATGATAGCATATATGTGCTGATAGCCTAGTGGGTTTAGGCTGTGTATAAGTCTCTTGGGAGACTAGGTCTTGGGTTCAATTCTTTGGGTCAACACCTTTTTAGCCTACTTTTCTTCTTTTCTTTTCTTTTTTATTTGCCTTAGGCTTTTGCACTTAAATTTTATTTTTCTTTTTGTATTAATTTTATTTTTCTTCTTATGTACTCTTAATATTTATTTATTTTCTTCATGTGTCGATTTCATAAATCGATGTCTTATTATTTTGTAACTTTTATTTTCTTGATCTAGTTTTTCTTAACTATTATTTTGCTTCTTAAAGTCTCTAATATTTAATTAGCGACTTAATTATCAATAATCGGGTCGGGGTGTTACATCAACAACTACAAATGGCATTGCAATCAGATTTTAGGTAATTTTGTCAACTGTCATTTTATAATATTTGTAGATGATAAAAAAAGGTCATCGGCCTATGTGGCTAAGGAGGATGTCCACATAGGCATACTAAAGCATTGTTACATCCCAAGCCAACAGCCAACATTAGGGTTTGTGGGGAACCCCCAATAAGGTTCTTGAGGACACCCCAACCGAAAAGCATAGCCTATTGGCAAGCAAAGCATGTTCCCTGTGCAACTGAGAGGAAAGTCTTAACAAGGATCTCTATGAAGATGTAAGCCTCTTGGTAAGAGATCACCTAGAGATTCAGAAACAAAATCTCAAGGAATCCAAAAGCAAGACTGACAATTACGGGACACTTAGGGTCCTGTAGTATAGTGGCTTAGGTAAGAGGATTCTCAATGATACGCAACAGTAAATAAGGAAATAACAAGAGCTCATTCTACATTTAATGAAGCAATACCATGGTCTGAATGAAATACGTGGGATTATGACTTTCATTAATGACAATCGAAAGTAATTACTTGTGAGAATTAACAATTGTCCAATCAAGTTAAGAAGAGCAAACACATAACAGAAAAGTGATTACTTTCCCACCTAAAAGCCAAACATGCTTGGCATGTGTCTCTTGTGTTATAAATATGGGACAAATATTCCTAAAGAACAAGAAGTAACTCTAGAGTATTAAGGCATTTATACCAGGAATAAGCATTCAATAAACTTAACTTCTTGGATCAGGTTACCAATAATGATTCTAGGAAGGATCTTACTGAGAACCTCTTAAAAGGTTCAATTTGTCCCTCTTCTTTCTAGAATCCCATCTCCCGAATTAGCTCTTGCCATCTCCCCATAACCATCTGACTCCATGGTGTTATCACATGACGTACTTACAACCCTCTAAACCCATTCATATAAACTCTTAGTATCATAGGACCTTGTAAACAACTTGTCACATTCCCTCCTTCACAGTAGCATTTTACTACCACCTACAATATTAAATCAAACCTAGCCTCGAAAGCAAATTCTTCCCAGTGGAGAATCAAGTAGAGACCTCGCAACCCCATGTCATTTCCATTTGGATATTTAGGTGCAATGTTGGATTTAACCACTTTTTCAACATTAATTTGAACCTTGCAAATTTTGTTTTCTATTTTGGAAGCATACTTTAACCACCTTATACTTGGTAGCTTTGTTGGTTGTATTCGAATTTGACAATAGTAGTACAGTGGGAGAAAACTATAATTAATGTCAGGATTTATGCATTTGAAATTTTTGGGTAAGCAATGTCATCTTTTCTTTTTTTCATCTTCTCTTTGATTGTCTTTTGTTTATTCAATCCTCTTCCTCCTTTGTCATCATCAGTTACATCCATAAGCAAATTGTGTAAAAACATTACGACAATATTTAACCTACTTCCTCACTCTTAACCTTGGTATAGATCTAAATCAACTCAATAGAGGCAAAGCTACCATATTCCAAACTTTCTTTTTATGGCTAACTAAATATAATTTTCATTAAAAGGCACCAAGGGAAATGTATACAAAAAAGAAGAAACTATACAACCATATCTCACATTACTCAAAAACTCTACAAAATGACTTGTAGACAATGAAGAGCCTCTATGATCCAAAGAGGGAAAAAAGAGAGCTCAACTGAGGCATGACCTAAGGGGCCCCAAAAGGACAAAACAAAAGAATCTATAAGTCCCTAGTCATTGAACCAATGTTACCTAAAACATAAATCATTATGGTACATGGAACGAGAACATAAATCATCACTTATTATACAATGAAATACGTTAGGAGGTAGGTTTCTTCGAATCACTTTCTTGGAACGAAATATATATATTTAGAATGTAAAATATTGTTTGATTATATTTGTAATAATATTCACATATGTATCTATACTGAAAAAATTCCAACAAACCCAAGTCATTACAAAATAAAATTTTCAACTATATATGCATGTATTTTCTTATTTGTCATATGAATTTTTGGGGGGCTTTTAATATTTTAGATTGGAATACTAAATTTTGCATTCCAAATCGCGAATGATCCACAATTGAGATCATATGATCCAAATCACAAATCTCTAAGGGCGGGGGGAGTTAATTGTGGTAATTGTGCACTGACCAATGAAAAGGCCAATGATTAGGAGTCTCTTCATCCTTTTTACACAAGTAGCACCATCTTCTCTTCAAAAGGTTATCAATAATCAATTATCATCTCAAGAACCACCGTCCAGGCGAAAAAAGCCACCTTTAATGGGACAATTGAGATCCTATGATCCAAATCACAAATCTATGGGCGGGGGGAGCTAATTGTGATAATTGTGCACTGACCAATGAAAGGACCAATGATTGGGAGTCTCTTCATCCTTTTTACACAAGTAGCACCATCTTCTCTTCAAAAGGTTATCAATAATCAATTATCATCTCAAGAACCACCGTCTAGGCGAAAAAGCCACCTTTAATGGGGCTTCATTATGCCTATGGCCTCCCATTGGAATTCCATGTGTAACAACTCAACTTGATTATTGAAAATTAAAGTCGCTAATTAAATATTAGGAACTTTAAGAAGCAAAATGATAGTTAAGAAAAATTAGATCAAGAAAACAAAGGCAATAATATAATAAATTTACAGCTAATAAAGCCAATACGTGAAGAAAATAAATAAGAAATAATACAAGTACGTGAGAGAAAAATAAAATTAATACAAAAAGAAAAAAATTAAAGTACAAAAACTTAACTAAAGGCAAATAAAAAGAGAAAAAAGAAAAAAAGGCCAAAAGTGATTACCCAATGTCTTGAACCCAAGACCAAGAAAGTGGAAAAGCACGTATACCAAAAAGTATAACCACTGCACAACAAGCACTTTTATGCTATATGACCCACAAGAAATGTATATAACCCTTATAAACCTACATGTCTGCATGCTTAAAAGCAGAGGTGTCAACACATCATTGGACCTTTGCCTCTCCCAATTAAATTTCATGCAACAACTAATATATATATATATATATATGTTGTGTATATATATTTTGTGTGTGTTACATGTGTGTGCTAAGAGAAATCAGACCTTGTGTAGGTGTGTGCGGCTAGAAAGAGAGAGAGAGAGAGAGAGAGAGAAAGGGAAAGAAGAAAAGAGGAAGAAAAAAGCTTGCATGTAAGCACTGATCAAGGCACAAGGAAGCTTAGAGGACTTAGAATCAACTAAATAGAAAGAAGAAACTCATTGTAGAAGGTAAAACCCTAAAAACCTAAACTTCTTCTCTCTAAAAATTCCAAGTAGAAACTCACTGTTAGAGGCAATACCTCTTTTACATGTACATGTAATGATATATATATATATATATATGCGTGTGTGTGTGTGTTTGTTATATATAAATAAAATGAATAAAGCTGAGTCAAAACACCCAACACAGTAAACCTAGACCCTAATCCACCATTGTTGGGCCACCAAAAAGATGGGTCTAAAACAACTACTAAGAAATAGATTTTTGTCACTTGGGGCTTGACCTTGAAGCCACAAGGATTCTAAAACAATTGGAATCACTCCAAATGGACCAAAAACGAAGAAGCAAAACCCTGTTGCAAGTTACGGGTTTCAAACCCAACCTCAAAAACAAAGCTTTAAATTCGATATTTGGAACGAAGATTAAGTCCCCATGTAAATAGGATCACAACAAACCAGGAACCATCAAATTTGGTGAAAAAACAAGCTCAAACCGAACTTGTTACAGTCACGAGTATCAAAGCCCAACTGAGCTATTGAGCTCAATTTGAACCCCAAAACTAACGCAAAAATCTCCCTTAGCATTCTGGAAAACCCTTAGAAAAGAAAGCAGCTCAAAAAACTACATGAAATGTCACGAAATAGAGTTTAAAAAACTTAGAAAACAATGGCAACAGTGACAAAAGTCGGGGAAAAAGATGAATAGTAGGGGTCAGATTTGGGTCGGGTTTCGAGTTCGGGTTAAAACTCACCCAGCCATAGAAATGGATTAGTAGGACGACGTCATTTGGGCTTTTGGTTTTAATTTAAAAAGGGAATTCGCCTTATTTGGCAACACGGATAGGCCCCTGATTTGATAACCCAGATGAGAATAGGATATCCTATCTCGCCTTGTCCGCCGTTTGGCAAACCAAAATTCAAAAAAAGGAAGGGAAGTCGCAGCTCCCCAGGTTCGAAACAACAACCTAGCACCCCTGAAGAACTTAAGAGGCCACGCGTGTGCCACCTCGGCACTTGTGAAATAAATTGAATAAAATAAATATATATTATTAAATAAAATAATTTAATTATGGTAAAATGTTTTGTTACCCAAATAAAATAAAAGGGTAGTGTATTCTAACTTTTTCTGATGATCTAGACCCAATGGCAAGGTCCGTTTTATGAGATAAAATCCTAAAAATTAAGACATGTAAAATGTAAAAATTATCATTTTATCCTTAATGATGCCCGAAGCCAAATAAAAGTCCGAGAATGTCCAAATTGACTTTCTTCGATATTTCAGACCCAACGGTGGGTCCATATTACCAAATTAAGTACTGAAAAAATATGACGTGTAAAAATGCAAGTTTACTAAACTACTCCTAAGAGTCCGACTTGATTACGAATAGTCCGATTTAAAAGAAATAAGGTCTATCCTAGAAAATTTGGATTCCCCGGTCAAAAAAAAAAAACTAAGAATACCAAATAAATGGTGATTTAAGTTAAATGTGGAATTAATTAAATTCTTCATGTCACGACCCGAAACCCACCCTGTGCGGATCTCGAGTCGGGACCGCCACCCTTCGACCCGGAGGCCTTGGGGCAAGGCTCGTACATAAGTGACGGTATCGAATAGATGTGCTTCATGTGGTTACGGAAGCGTGAAAAACTTTTTCTTTTCATTTCTCATTTTAAAATTTGCACATCCGTCCGATACTGCCGCTATTCACAATGGTACATATGATCATACATTCAGAGCATAATTAAAAACTTAAAGGCTTTTATAATAGATACATGTTCAGCTGCCCCTTGGGGCTTAATACATAACAGTTCACTACCTTACTAAAACAAAGGTTACATTTTAAGTTCATGATACTTAACAAGAGAACTACTTAGATGTCCCTTCCAAAAACAGTTAGGCTCATCCTCATCGTCTTCAAATCAGCCCTATTGTCAATCACCTGAAAGGGGGATCCGAACAAAGTCCGGGTAAGCTAATCTAAGCTTGTGAGCAATTCCAGTATTCGTCATGGGGTTTCAATTAGCAATGGTTTTTAGTACATAAGAGTTTGTAAAACATTCACTGCCAGTTGCTCGTATACTTGAACATAGAATATATGCATTTCTTAAAACAGATAGTTTCGAAACATTTAAGTATTCAAGCTAAACTCATACTTCGTCAAATAGAGTATATAACTCAAAACATATGCATTTAATAAAACAGATAGCTTTGAAACATTTAAAAGTATTCAAGCTAACATATACTTCTTCATATAAACTTCAAAACATATAACATAACATGTATTTCTTAAATAGAGTATATAAAACTCAAAACATATGCATATTGAAAATGAGGGTAAAACCTGCTTCCATTTTCAAACTCATTTGTCATCTTATCTCTTTCATTAGTGGAATCCGTTTCGAACCAGACTCCCATTTTACATATACGTGGAGATATCTCATTTACCTGGGGGATTAGATCCTGCTACCGGGCATTTCACATGATAGGTCTGTTGGGTTCCGTACAACCCTCCTCACTACCTATGTGATGATGCACATGATAGGTCCATTGAGTTCCATACAACCCACAACACTACCTATGTGCTTATTATTTATCTTGCATTTCAAATACATTTAACATATGAGTATGTCAAATAGATATTTCTCGTGAGTACTTTAAAACATAACATTCATAACTTCGTGATAAACATTCGTATACTTGAAATAGGCAAACTCAGAATATTTAACAAGATTTGTATTTTAACTTAGACATGTTGGAAACACATTTTTGAGAAAACTGTAAGGAAAACATTTACTAAGCATGTCACAATAGGGTTTGTAAGAACAGAAATAATTTAAAACTGAGATCGTGTAATATACTGAATTTGGAATTTAAATGTTTCGTATCTTTTGAACTTAAAACCTTTTCAAATCCATGGAGTTAAATCTCCACTTCAAATACAGGGTTACTTACCTTAGTACTTTAGGGTTAGTGCTAAAATTGCGCTTTCTCACTTTTCTTGTAGTTCCTAAAAACAATTCATAAACATCTCATCAACTTCACATTCATTGTAATATCATCTTGATATTCCTTAACTTATGCTTAAATCATATTAGATCCTAAAACGATTTCATAATTTCATATGAACTTAACTTAACTCGTACTCTTAACCTATGACACAGTTTAATGTGTTAGAAATTAAATTCATTTTAATTTATACTCTTCTGGTAGCTCCATTAACTTTAATTTAAATTTATTTACTTCACATATTTACATGTCGTGTCTTTTCGTAATTCATTTCTTTGTATACGCCTTAGATTAGTACTTTGGCATTACTTTAATTTATAGTCATCTGACAGATGCTATTCAATAAATTTTATGTCTTTTTATTTTAGACATTTCTTTGGTCGAATAGACTCTACCATTGAGTCCAGAACGTCGAAGAAAGTAAGTTTAGGCTTTCTTAGAATTTAATTTGGACTTTTGTATGTAAAAGGACAAAATGGTCATTTACCATTTTACGTGTCATATTTTTCGTACTTCGTTTAGTAATTTGGACTCCATTATTGAGTCCGGAAGGTCGAGGAAAGTCAATTTAGACCTTCTCTGGTTTTAATTTGGCTTTTGAGGTACTAGGGGTAATTTGGTCATTTTACCTCCTTACGTGTCTTTATGTTCGGGACCTCATCTCGAGTCGTGGACCTCACCATTGGACTCAGAAGGTCCGAGATAGTAAGAATACACTAATAACTTGTTAATTTTGGACAAGGAGTATTTTGGTCATTTACCCCTTTACGTGTCTTTATTTTTCGGGCCCCGTATCGTAAAACGGACCCTACAATTAGTCTCAGAATATCCAAAATAATAAGGATACACTATTCATATTTAATTTGGACTTTTTTTGACTTATTTGTGACTCAAGGGTAATTTAGTAATTTTACTTCTTTAATAAAATAATTTAATAAATTATTTTATTATTTTATTATTTTTCCAGGGGCATATTTGTATAATTTCTCCAAAAATTGGGCCACAGTATAAATCCGTAAAACAGTTGGGGTCAATCCGTAAATACAAGAAGTTTTGGTTTATTTAGTTTTAACTAAATCAAAAAACCAAAGGGTTCAGTCCAATTGAAAGTGAACCGGTCCGGTCTGGTTGTAAACCAACTGGTTTAGCCGGTTTGCCACGTGTTGCTGACGTCACGATGACGTCAGCCCTATGTCTTAAAAATTAAAACAAAACGTTACCGTTTAAATAACCTGACCCGTTGGATCCGGTTTGACCCTGACCCGTAACCGAATCGTTCGCCCGGCCCGAACAGTGTCATCTTCCCCACGATGGTTGACACTGTTCAATCGAAACCCTATTTTTTTACAGTTCAATTTCATGATGTTGTGAGGGTCCTTTTAGTCTGTTTTCTTTTCCAAACACTTCCTAATACCCTATGGCATACTTTTACATTGATTTAGAGCTTCGAATATAGCTCAGGGGCTCGGTTTAAGCCATGATAATACGAACTGTAAACCCACAGTTCATGCTCATTTCTTGATTATTTTTCATGGGGTTTAGCTTGTTTTGATCCCCTCTTCATGGGGATTCAGTTTTCATTCTTTTATTTGGGTTTTGATACGAGTTTAAGGATTGAGTTTGTCAACCCGTACCCTGTAACTCGATATTTAGAGGTCAGTTTTTGAGCCTTTTGATCGCGGTCATGGGTTTTTAAAGTGTTCGTAAGTTCTAGTTTTTATCTCAATAAACCAAACAGGGTTTGGTTATGATGGAACCAGACCTGCTTCGAGTAAGGTCTTCCATGGCTGCCGTTGTACGGCTAGGTGTTTTTGGGTTGTTTTGTGTCTGTTTTTCATGCCTTGTTCATGTTTATTTACTTTAAACATCATATATACAAAAATTAGAAGTTAAAACGGTTCATGCATAGGAAAACTTTTAGAGAGAGAAAATGTTAAGTTTTTGATGTTTTACCTTCAACAATGGCTTTCTCCTCTTTCTTCTTCCTCTGAGATTTCCTTCCCTCTCCTCAGAACTCTCCCTCTCTATTTCGTGTGTCAAATACATGTGTGGCAGGTGTATACATTGTATGTATGCATATGTGAGCAATTAATGGCTATCACGCTCACTCCCATACTCCATCAAATCAGCAGCCATGCCTCCCTTACTTTTCTTATTTTGGGCCATCCCTTCTCCCATTCCTCTTCACCTAATAGCATATAATATACATATTTTGTACATGGGCACCCTACCTTCCTTAACTTCATGTCTCCTCCATGTATATATATATATGTCACGCCCCGAATTCCCGACAAACCCGGGACGCGAGTAACGAGACAGAAAATAAAATAAATAAAAGGACAAGGTAAATAAATCCACTAAATATGTGTCCATTCCTATCAATACATAAGATAACATAAAATACATCGTTTATAGGTCATTCGGGCTTAAGCCCTTACATTACAATATACAAGTCCCATGGACCAAAAATATATCACGTGCTCCACCCTATCAGGGTATCATAAAGTCTCAAGTAGCTGGAGGGTCCTCATCTGAAAAATGTTGCCCACGAATGGGTCAGCTCAACTGCTGGTATGATGAAGTGCTAATGCAGGAAATAAAGCTAAGGCGTAGCATGTGCAAAGTGTACATTTATTTCTAAATGACATTCAAAACATCACAGTAATATATATGAATGGTATGCGTAACACACCCATGCACAATTCTATGCCACAACCCATGTCTCATTTACGGGTACTCCCCGATGGGAACAAAGTACCAATGCAATGGCCAATTTTGGGTTTTTCACCACAGGATCTACACCCTCATAATGCAAAGCACCACGTGCTTACCCACACCATGTTCTCAAAGAAGTCATCATATGCCAATATGCCAATGCAATCTCAATGAAACATGGTTTTCCACAATATAACATGCACGAGACAATAATACATAAATCACCAGTTGATTCCACATGTAAGCATATCTCATATAATTAACATATACACATGTCATGATTCACATTCATCATTCACTAAACATTCATACAGTACAAGTAACATGTAAGCATGTGAACAATTAATTCTAAATCATCGAGTAAGCACATTCCACATAAACACATAAGTCATTCCAGTCATTCACAGAACATTCCTAACTTAACTTCATTTCTAACATTAGCAAAACACCATACCTGTAGGGTTAGTCTCAACCCTCGAAGATCGTGTACGACACGGAACTGAACTGGTCAATGAAAATGCAGGAGATCAGATCGCCCTCTCCTGTCCTGTCAGTGTCCCTAAAAGCATAAATTACAACTCAGTCTATTGTCATTTGATTTTATGCTATTCATCAAATTTTATGTCTTTTAATTCATAGGTTTCTTTTCTGCTAAATTAAACTCTGCCATTAAGTCTAGGACGCTGAAGAAAATAAGTTTAGGTTCTCATAGAACTCGATTAGGACATCTGGGTTCAAAAGGGCAAAACAGTCATTTTACACTTTTCACGGGTCCTTACATTTCGTGACCTCTTTTCACAAATCGGACTCCACGGTTGAGTCCGGAATGTTCGAGATAATAAAGTTTCACTATTTGTTTACTCAATTCGGAGTTCGTTTGACTGTACTTTAATTCAAGGGCATTTTGGTAATTTCAAAGGTTACTACGGGTCTTTTATTTTTTGGGACCCCGTCTCGTAAAACGGACCTCACCATTGGTCTCAGAATGGTCGAGATAGTCAAAATACACTAATGACTTGTCTCATTTGGACTCCGGATTAATTTAGAATATTTAATTAATTAAATTAATTTAATTAACTAATTAATTAATTAATTTTATTAATATTTTATTCAGGAGGGTCAAATCATAATTTTCCTAAAGTTCAGGAGTCAAAGTGGAATTTCAAAAAGTTCTGGATCAAAGTTTAATTTCCACAAAGTCCAAAGGCAATCCTGTAATTTTAGAAACCCTTATCCCATATTCGGATAACCAAACAGGGGCCAATCTGAGAACAGGGATAGGATATCCCTGTTTTAATTTAATTTCAGATTTTTAATTTCTTAAACTTGTAACCAAACAGACCCATTCTCCTTTTAATTTAAAACTTTGGAGCGACACGTGGCAGGGGCGGTTCAGCCCCGCCCGAACCGGACCCGACCCGACCCGGACCCGAAACCCGGCCCGCACAGTGCCTTTCTTCCCCAACTTTTCGGTGAGCCTCCGGTAGGGTTCCGGCGCCTTCTCCGACGCCGGCGACTGGTCTCCGGCAAGATTTTCAATGTTTCAAAATGCGATTCTCTCCGTTTTCTCCCAAGGATTCCATATCTAGGATCGGTTTTGGATTCAACCCATTAGTTTTTCATGAAATAGAGCTCAAAGCTCTATGGCCGAATCTTCGGCCAACTTTTCTTTTCTGATTTCATGCTTATTTCCCTACTGTTTTTCTTCCTTTCTTTTTCATTTAGTTTTCTGCACTCCGTAGGATTATTTCTAGGTCATTTAAACAAGGTTCTATGCATAAAATGTCAATAAACCCGAAATTATTCTTACACCTGCAACTAGGGTTTACTCACTGATTTCTCAACCAATTTTCTTGATTTTTCTTGCATTATTTCCCTTTCAATTTCAGCTATATGATCCTACTATTAAACTCAACATTTCATGCTCTAAAAATTCTGAAACAGAATGACCCATTTACCTTGAAATTTCTGATTTTCTCTCGGTGGGTTGCTTCCTCTCACTTCTGTTCCTCTTGCTCCACTTCTGCCTCTCCCTTTTCAACCCCTTTCTTCTACTTTCCTCTTTAACTCACGGATGTACACACATATACATAGAACACTCACAACCGACTCTTTTCTCTCTCCTCTCTTTCTCTCTCTATTCCTCTCCACTTACAGCCTTCCTTGACCTGACTTGCTCTCTGTTCAGTCTCCTTGCTTCTCCCCAAATGCAGCTTTGCATTTAATGCAAAGCTGCCCTATATACCTATATATATACATAACACTCATCACACACACACACTAAACACACACACTCCCCATCGACACCACACACAGTGTACACACTGTTCTGCCATATATACATACATATACATATTCACATACACATGTATATACATTAGTCTACACCTATACATCTCTCAAATATCCCACACATACATGCTACACATACATACCATATATATATATAATCCTCATGCATCAAAATTTAATAATAATAATAAAAAAAAAAATTTAATAACTAAGAAAAATTTTCATATATAAAAAAAAAAAATTTCCGGGTTATTACAATATATATATATATAATATATATCACACACTCACACACCCTCACGGTTCTATGTACACACACACACACACACACACACACACATATATATATATATATATATATTTAATTAATTTCTTATGTTTAATTAATTAATAAATTAGTTATTCAATTAATTATATTTTATAAATTAATCATCACTTTTTATATTTTATAACTAATTCTTAATTTCTCATATTAATAAATTAATTACATTAAATTAATTTATCATATTCTTAAGGGCATAATATTTACACTCATTTTTTCATAACCTCTTAAAACGTGCCTCATTACCCGACATTCTCGGGTCGGGGTATTACACTTCATAAATTGTTCTTAAGAACTACAAGGAAAAGAGAAAGGCACACCAATAGCTCCAACCCCGAGAATCAAGGTGTGTAATCATGCATTTATGTGACACATGTTTTAAATGTGCTACTTGTTTCCATTTTTAAATACTATATTGAACTGCAAGTGTGCTTGTTTTAAATGATGACTGTTTATAAGTTTGTACTGCAACATGTCTATTTTAAATTCAAAGTTATATTAAACACCTCTCTAAAAGTAAATACTTTTCATTCTAGCCATGTTTTCAATATTCTTGAACGTTGTAATTAAGTGTTCTGAAAGTTATGCTTCAAATGTTCATGAACGTTTTGTTTTAAGTATTCTAAAAGTTATGTCTTAAATGTTCCTAAATTTTACGTTCTAAGTATTCTGAAAGCTCTGTTAAAGTACTTCTGAAAGTTTTGTTTAAATGCTCTTGAAAAGCAATTATATGAAAAGAAATGTTTTAAATGCTTCCTGTTTGCGAACTGATAATACAAGATAATTGTACATAAGTACTACGAGCTATTGAGATCCTATGGGACTCAAAATCCTGAAAATGCCCAGTAGAAAGTTTATCCCCCAGGCAGGAGATATCTCTACTGATCTATTAAGTTGGGAGTTTGGTTCAAAACGGATTCCACTAAAATAAAAGTGAAAAGATGTCACATCTCAAAACCCACCCTATGCGGATTCGGGTATGCTACCGGCCAATTAGGCACCCATCTTATTTTGTCTTTATCAAAATACCAATAGTAATCCTAACCTCAGGCCATTCACTTGTAATCTCCAAGTTGATGCATTCATTATATGAAAATTTCAACAGCGGAAACCAAAGACAGGGAATGCATTTTAACTTGGTAGAGCATCAGTTAAAATCTTATTTACATACATAGGTTAACAAAAGGGTACATCATTGTCCTTGACTACAAACATCCAAAAATGGCATATGATACAAAAATGGGTTAGTCGTCATCTAAACTGCTTAACTAACTTCTTGGTCCCTCCTATTCCTTGCCATCGTCGCTTTCACCTGAAAAATGTTAAATAAATGGAACGAGCTTAAACAAGCTCAGTGAGTAACATAAGTTCCTCCATGGGTTTCAAAACCAATTCATATATATATGCATGCTCAAATGTAACTCAGATAGAACAATGCAACTCAGGTAGAACAGATACAGCTCAAATAGAACGGATACAGCTCAAAGTGCCTGAACCTTCCCCAGGCAGTGTGGGATGCCGCACAAGATAATCCGTCAATCACCCACCCCACACATGGAGGCCCGCGTCCCCACAGCACACTACCGATTGGGGTCGGTATCAGAGCGGAACAGATAGGATTGAGTGGATGCTGAGTTCTGGGCGTCCCACAAAGTCAGCTATCCATCTACTTATATACTCAATCCCGTGGGCCCAAGACTCACATAACAAGATAAACACAAATCAGACTCCAATAGCGTAGACAAGTTAGAACAACAGACTCCAACAAAATCAGAACAGGAGATATCAAGAAGCAGGATAGAATCATGCCAGATGTAGTACAATACAAGGAATATGCATGAAAGCAAGTGCATTAAAACAATGCAGTGTATAAAATAGTTCAGCATATAAAGCAATAAAGCAGTTTAGTATACAGAAAATATACACCAAGTTAGGAGTCCGAGTTACTCACCGTTCGTTGAAACTAATTCGGAACTCCTTCCAGCTGATCCTAGATCCGAGAGTCCTAAAACAGTAATCATAGACATTAGCTATTGCTGATAATGTATTTTACTTGTTTCATTATTGTCCTGCAGCCATTACTTACTATTGGTGTATCTTACCTATTAGTTTAAGATGAGATTTTGTTTAGAAAGGATGTTATTAGTCTACAGGTTATGGTAATAATGAGGAAAATACGACAAGGTTAATCTCATAATTCCCTTAACTATTACATTCTCTTTCCTTTGGAGATTATCCCAATTAAATATGGCAACCAGATTTCTTTCACCATATGTTCGTTGTCACTTGTAAATAGATTATATAAAATTAATCTAAAAGAAGCTGGATGGACACCAGCTGCTGGTAGAGGTAACCAGTTCGGGCAGTTGGATGTGTGGAGATTGATGGCCAAAGAACTTCACCTACTTGTGAATTACATTAATGGATTTGTCCACAAGATGGTGGGAAAAAAAGTGACTTACCATTATTGGTGCGGGAGCAGAATCAGCTTCTGCCACGGCTAGGAAACTGTTTGAACAGTTTCCCTACAGCAGGCTCATCACTTTCCAAAAAAACAGATGATGCCTATACTGATGGAGTCTAAGAAGAATTTGAAATAACCATAGTTTATACTAGACATGAGATCACCATTAGGACAATATTCGTGGCAAAATATTGACTACTAGAGGAACATTAAATGGAATTAAATCGGTTAATTCTACACCACTGTCCAGGTCCGTATCTCTACGCATAATTCCACCCATTAGCCGAAATTATATTCAATTTAATAGTTAACTATATTCAAATCAATCACATGTTCTAGTTTTCATTAAATTCTATAAGCATGCACCTGTTTGAAATTAAATATCAGTCCATTAAACATTTCATCAAATCTCAGTTCCTCTTCTATTTTCGATTCAGCCATGGTGGTCAATGACCAGCGCACCACAAAATGCTAAGTAAATTGGCAAGGACCTCATAGTCTAACCACCAATCATCTATAGTATCTCAATGTAAGTAAGCATATTTTTTTTAAAACCAATATACATATCAATTTACCATTGGAACGTGGCCTGATCAAAGCCACTGCACCGCACCACATTCCTATACATAGTTCCATTTGACAGTAATGATTTGTAGAAGATAACCAAGTGTCATATCAGAATTTTCCTTTCTATTGGTTAAGAATGAGCAGATCAGGCATTAGAAACATTCAGGTCAAATAAGGGGCTGTTTAGACTTGAAGGTTTAATTAATACCACTGTACAAGACTATACCTCCACAAATAATTACACTTAATAGCTAGCAGGTATGTGTTCTATTATTTATTTCAAGGCATGGCTGAAACTCAATCCAAATCCTTTTAGTTCAATTCGATTGCTTCAGTCTGAATCCCTCATATCACAACCATTCTGTACTAACCAATAAGGTAATTCTCCATGACGGAAAGGAACCCCATAAATTGACAGTGCAGCAGCTGATATAAATAAATATTATTCCTAACCCATATCTAACTTCGAAAATAAATCAGTTTTAGGACTCACTTTCCCAACAGGTTGCGGCTGAATGGGTTTCCCTTATTGTGGCAAAATCAAATAATCACACCTATTTCTAATTTTCCAAGCAGCCAATTTAATTCTACTAGAGAGTAAATTCAGAGAATTAAGGTTTATACCTGATTTCAAATTGAACAGGTCGTTGGAGGGGAAATCAAGAAATATGGAACTGCAGTCATTCGTCCCTTGCCCTGCTCTAACGCTAGTAGCCTAGAGCTGAGCCTCGCGTCCCAAAATCTGATTTATACGGCTGGGTAATTTACTGGTTTATGATACTTGTCTCAACCAGCTTAACCAGCCCTCAAATGAGTATATTGTTGATACAAAACGGGGAAAGAAACGTAGGAAAATTAGATAGCAGGTGAGGAAGAAAGGTGTAAATCAGTCGTGAAGATCTAGAATCAAAGCATCCCTTCCCGAGCACTGTTCAGTAGGGATTTATAACTGATGGAAGGATCTAGAACAATGGTATGTTGGTGTCCTCACGTGGCTGTCCCTAGAATCTTCTACGCTCTTCTTGACAATCCTTCACACGTTACCAAATTCCATACACATATTTATAAGACTGGAATAGTCTGGAGTGTCGGTGGCCTCTTTTTTATTTTTATAAAATATACTTCTATATATTTTCTTTTTATATAACTACATTAATATTTTATTTCATAAAATATTATGTTATAAGTTGCCGGTAAATTTGTCGCAAAGCTGGAACTCGGTTCATTATTATTTATTTTACCAATTTTAAATCACCGTTCGTGTCTTATATTTTATTTATTTTATTCGCATAATAAATCTTTCTATATCAATTCCATTTATCCATTTCGGCACTCAATCGACTGGGTTAATTAATTTCCGAGCATTTATTATTTTCAGCGGTTTGGATTAATTTTATATTTTCTAACAATTAATCCAATCATGGTTTACGGTATTTTGGGTTATCTCGAATTATCAATGTCACTGAACCTACTTTTATTAGGTCAGAATATAATCTGAGTCATGTCAAACTTTGGGGGTATTACAAAAGATGTTACGTTCAAAAATGGCAAAAAGTTCATCTCCCATTTTTCTAAACGTGATTTATATGTTCTAATTTCATGATTAAATGATTTATATTTTAAATTATGAAAAAAAAAAAAAAAACTAAATCCTCTTATTTTGAATCGTGAAATAATTTTTTTACTCAAATGCCTTGAATGCATCGTGTTTCATGTTTTGAAGATTCCTATATTTGATGAAATAAGTGCCTAGCATGAATGCCTTGAATGTTTCATGCTATCTATTTTAAGATTCATGTATTCTGTATCTGAAGTGTATGAGCAATTGGTAGTGACTGTTTTATGAACTCTCTTACACCTAACCCACTACCAGTTGAAAACTCATGATAAGGTATTGGAATTACTTACAAGTTTTTCATAAAACTCACATGGATTTGTTACGCATGACTTTTTTAGGTAACGAAGATGATTGGGAGCCTTACCTGTACTAAGGAAGGGCGTCGAGAGCTCCGCACTTACAATTAGCATTTTTGAGAATGTTAGGACCAATAGTTGATCGATCTTTTTATAGCATACTATTTTGGGCAAATTATGTATTTAAGTCCCTAAGGACAATGACCATGTAATATGTTAAGTATGTTTAACTTTTTAAAAATTTAGCAAATTCTGTATGTCTGTTAATTGTACCGTTCTGAGTGCCAATTCCGGGCAGACGTATAGAAAGAAAAAAAAAATTCACGCTTCCGCAAAATATATTCAAGTCCGCACTACCGTCCGGCACCGCCGCTTCTGGTCCACCCACCAACCCCCAGGCTGTAGGGTGGCGGTCCCATCCCCATAATCCGCATAGACCAGGTTCCAAGTCGTGACATCCCGTTTGCCTATACCCTCCAAGATCCTATAAAAGGATCTCACATCAAAAGAAGCAACATTGAACTCGACCCACCTCATTAAGTCCTCCCCTCCTTCGATAATCTCCTACTCATATAACATACCATAAAACCCTATGATCACATCAACCTCCCAATTTAGGAAAGGTCTAAAGAAGAGAATATTCCAAATGATCCCACCATCTGTCATCCTAAAACAATTAGCCGCAAGGCCCACAACAATCTGCTTATCCACCACAAGTCTAAATAACTCTGGAAATGTCAACAAGAGGCCCATCCATGTGCACCAATAATCCACCCACAACCCTACCCTAATTTCTTCCAAAGCCTCAAACTTCCTCCAACTCAAATTGTCACAACCCGAAACCCACCTTGTACGGATCTGGCATCGCAACGCCCGGTCCGACCTGACGACCAAACCCTATTTTCCCTTTTCACTTTAACTCAACATTTATATATCAGTTAGTTAACATGCAATCAAAATTTAAATATGCAGCGGAAGACTTGGATAAAATTTTCATTTCATTTATAATACTAAAGTTTATATAGTTTTACAGACCCAAAAATTTCCAAATATAATTATCCCCAAGACGTGGAGTGATGGGAGAACATAGGACAAGCACTATACTTTACTACCAAAATAATCCCTACAGTACATCATCTGCAACCACCCTACGCCTATTCGAAATTTCAATCCCTACTTCAAGGTAGGGCGTCGTTACCTGCAAAATGTTGTGTAATATCTGATGAGCTATGAAAACTCAGTAAGTAGTCCTTTACTCTATCAAGGACAGGTCAACATGAAGGGGTCTAAGATCAAGATACATAGATTATAGCCACATGATAACCCAACAAGATGGTATAATGTCAACCACAGTAAGTTACATCACATGATAATGGCAATGACAATTAAATGCAATAATGTATAGAATGATTCCCATGGTCTGATATATATATATATATATATATATATATATATATATATACGTAGAACTCAGCATACCCTTTTGTAAACAGGTCTCACCCCCTGACTTGCTCATGTATACCCAGTCTACAATAGGACTTAGCATACCCTTTTGTAAACAGATCTCTCTATCTGCCTTGCTCATGCACACCCAGCCTACAACTTTTAGTAGAATCCAGCCATACCCTTTTGCAATCAGAACTACTCGTTTGACTTGCTCATTTAAACCCGACCTACTTCTCATAATAATAGTGGATTGTAGTTATTCAATGATGTATGGAATGCTCATGACTCTCATCAAAGTATAATATATGTTTGTACATCATTCAAGCATCATAATCCAAATCGTATAATAATCACATGCTCAAACATAGCAATGAATCCAATAATATTTACGAACTAGAACAAGCATCAATGTAACTCAATAGCATCTGATGGCATAACACAATACAGCAATAACAAGCAACACATGCATAACACAGTTAGGTCTTTGCCACGTACAGAGATTGGATTTTACTTACCTCAAATCGTGATCCTAGATCAGTATCCCATGAGTTTGCCTTTCCCTTTCGAGTTCTCTATACATCAGTAGATCTGTCTCATAATTAATGCTATTCATCAAATTTTATGCCTTGTTATCATAAGTATCTCTATCACTAATTTAGACTCTACCATTGAATCCGGAATGCCGAAAAAAGTCGGTTTAGACTTTCGCAGAATTCTATTTGGACATTTGTACTAAAAAGGGTAAATCGGTCATTTTGTACTTTTACGGGTCTTTTATTTTTCGAGACCTCATCTCATGTCACGAACCTCACCATTGGTCTTAGAATGTCCGAGATAGTTAAAATACACTATTCATGTGTTTAATTTGGACATCGTCACTATAAAGGATAAAATGGTCATTTACACTTTCACGGGTTCTCACTTTTCGAGACTTCTTTTTACAAATCAGACTTCACCGTTGAGTTTGGAATGCTTGAAATAATAAGAATTCACTATTCTTTTATTTTAATCGGAGTTCGTTTGACTACTTTTTGACTTAGGGGTAATTTGGTAATTTCTCTTCTTTTTTATTTTAATTAATTTAATTAATATTATATTCTGTGGGTCAAATCGTAATTACCAAAAGCTGAGAGTCAAATTGCGATTTCCATAACTTCTGGGTCCATTTGAAATTTTAGAAAATCCTATCCTAATTAAGGATAGCCAAACAATGGATAGCTACAGAACAGGAACAGGATATCCCTATTTCTATTTCAGCCCCAATTTTAATTCCCTATCCGTGTTACCAAATGCTCCCAATTTAATTTTAAAACTTATTAAACATAACCAATACTGCGTCGTTTTGGATATATCCATTCCTGTTTCAGTCAAGTCCCGACCCGAATTCGACCCATAACCCGGACCCGAACCCTAAACAACACAATCTTCTTCCCCGTTTTTCCGGTGAAACTCCAGTAGGTTTCCGTCGTCATCTCCGGCGACGGCGACCTAACTTTGGTCGAATTTCAAGGGTTTTTAAATGCCATTTTCTTCTAATTTCTATGTAGATCTCATTTCCAACATTGGTTTTAATTTAATCAACCAAATCTTCATGAAATTGAGGAAACCCGAAGCTCCGGTGACCTGAAAATTTTCATTTTTGAAGCTTTTCTTGTACTGTTTTAGTCTAACTAAAACTCTACTTTGTTTCTGCACCACTGAGGATCAGTTCCTCATGGTTGAAGTCGAGTTTGATGCATAAAATCTCGTGGTTCGATTTTTATTCTTTCAACCTGCAACTAACTTGTTCTCTCTCGTTTTTAAACTATTTTAGCTGATTCTTTTTGCAATATTCTTCATATTTCATGCTCTTTAAAACCCTATAATTAAAATTAAATGAAAATTCTTAAATCTTAAAAACAAAACAAAACCCACTTATCTTATTTTTCTGGTTTTTCTCTTGGTACAGGTTCCTCCCTTCACTTTTGGTTTCTTCTACTCCTTCTCAGTTCCCTTTGATTTTCTTTCTTTTCTATTTTCTATCCAACATCCCACGTATGTATATAATATATAAACACACACACCAACCGCCTTAAATCTCTCTCCCTTCTCTCTCTCTATCCTTTCACTTGCAACCTTCCTTGACTCCCCACTTCTACCCATTTAATTTCTCTTTTTCTCTTTTCAGAATGCAGCTTTACATTCAATGTTGTGGAGATATTTGATGATATATATATATATATATATATATATACATACGTTATGTCAACACACACACCAGCACACACACACACACACTCTCAACCGACACACACAACTAACACACATTTACTGCATGTTGCCTCTCACTTTTATTTTAGCATATATATATATATATATATATATATATATATATATATATATATATATATATATATACAGCTCACTATACATACATATGTACAATACATCACACTATACATATATATACACATAAAATATATATTTTATACAACTATATAATATATATATATATCCATATATAGACATATAAATCCATTTTAAATTACGTATACATACACTGATATTGAATAGGCTATGCATGAGTATACGCATATATGCATGGAAATGTGTGCGTGCACGCATTACAAGGTATAGTTCTGAGTCGCTTGGGCGTCGCCCGTACTGACTACTCAAAATAAATCGTTCACTTTCAAGATCACTCAGTCTAATGAAATAAAATGACACAGAGCTTAAACAGCTCAGTTTCCAATTAATAGTACTCCACCCAACCCGGTCTACCTCGGTATGCGTGCTAACCCGAGTCAGGGTATTACACAAATTCCCAAAAACTTCTGTGTTCCATTTTTTTCTTAGATCTCCCTTCAAACATAGTTGTTTTCTTGGCTAATTTATAGCTAAAAGAGCCTTCAATGTATACCCCTTTGACCATCCCCAAACCCTTCCTACAACCACGTATTCCCGTTATCCAGTAACAACAGTCTATGATATGAGAGTACACAACTGCCCTTAATAAAAACACTTTTATAGGTAAATTATAATTGTATTAAGGCACCCAATGGGGGCGAACCCATATATACAAAGGAAACCCAGCACAAAAATCAAAGCCCAAGTTCTCCCAAAAAATCAACAAAAGAAAATACATACAAAGGGTATGCTTTCTTAATCAAAAAGTGAAGCAACCTCAAAAAACTATTCTTAAATCTTCTATGAGGGAGTTCCTTTCCCTAAAAAATCCTCGAGTTTCTTTCCTCCATATAGACCACGAGACACAATAGAGCCATACACAATATCTTCTTCACCTCTTTTCTCACTCTACGCCCTTCCGAAATGAGTAGCAACTCATTAATATAACTTGACATAACCCACAAATAACCAAAAAGAGAAAATACTACTCCAAGCATCCAAGCATTCCTACAATGAAGAAAAAGATGATTCACTAACTTACCATCCTCTTTACATAAAGGACATCTACTAGTTAAAAAAGAACTCTTCTTTCTTAAATTGTCCGAAGTTAAAACATCTTCCCACATCATTGCCCAACCAAAAATGAAAACACCTTTGTAGGGACATTGGATGTCCAAAGCAGCCTCCACGGGAATTTCGTGCATTCCTTCCCAACAAAAACATCATAATATGATTTCACAAAAAAATTCTTCAAATGGTTCAGTTTCCACACTATCCCGTCCTCCTGTCATGCCTGGGAGTAAACCTATTCAAGACTTCCAGCAGCCTCAACATCTCTTCCATCTCACAGTCCTGTAGACTCCTCTATAGCAAACCGCCAAGAGATACAAATTAAAACATTGTAAGGATCTCACACCCAACCCCCCCCCCCCCCTTTCCCGTTCTTCTTTTCTAAAGGTCTTCACTTTGTCCCACCCAACCAAGTGCATCTTCCTTTCGTTCTCCAAGTCCCCCCGACCCTCCAAGCCACAAAAAAAAAAAAGTATCGTTCATTTTATCCAAACATTTCTCTACTAATTCCGGAATGGGAAACAATGACGTGAAGTAGGTCGGAAGACTTGCCAATATACTATGAATCAAGGTAATTCTACCCCTATTCAAGAGGTTTTTTTTTCCACCCCACCAAACTCCTCTCAAATTTTTCCACCACCACATCCCAAACTACCTTGGCCTTTGAAGAAGCACCCAAAGGAACCCCAAGTATACCCAAGGAAAAGACCCAATTTTGAATCCCAAGTGCTCCACCTCTCCAACATGCCCAACAGGAATAATCTCGCTCCTAGATAACTTTCGATAACCATTCTACCCAATCCACCAAACTAAAAACCTATTAATTCTAGAAAGAGTAATTCATTGTTGACTATTCGACCAAGTATATTAGGCCCCGTTAATGGAACATCCATCAAGTTGTGATAATCTATAAACTCGGAAAATTCCATCATACTCGAACCAGCTGATCTCTCACTAGAGAATCTAACCACATTAAGATTCCCACCAGTGCACCAAGGGTCCACCCACCTTAGTCTCACATAACCGATTCCTCCCAAAACAACCCCCCCCCCCCCCCCCCCCCCAATCTTCAACTAGGTCATATACTGCGAGAATACCTACTTGGAGATATCATCCACAAGAAAAACATGATACCAGAACTCTCCTACCACCAATTCCTACTTAATGACAACCCTTTTATCTTGTAACAAAATCACCCCTTATGCCATCCAAATAGCATTCAAGCAGACCCATTTCACAAATCTCCCTCCCCCAAAGACTTCTCATTACTCCACTAGAAAAAGATTCTATATTCAACTCTTGAAGGCAAGAAACGACAGCTCCCCACTTCCTTATTGAAGACTTCATTGCCATTCTTTTTTTCGGATTATTCAATCCCCGAACATTCCATGCCAAGGTATTAAGTAACGATGGCAGCCGTCGTAACGATAACGGTCCCTGTGACGCAGACGCAAGGATATAACATAATGGATGTGGCTATCAGGAGCGTGAACTTTTTTTTCATTACACAACCACTTAAAATTGTACCGATACGCATGTTTTAATCCCACAATTTTATATATTTGGGTTTTTAGTAATTTTTCTATGAAATTTATTGAGATGATTTTATATGACTAATGAATTTTGCATTAAATTTTATATTGTTGACAACAAGAGAAGTGTAATAATTATGTTGTTTCAGTTCTTTTATATATGTAAATGTACTTAAGACATGAAAATAAATTTTAAACATATAAAATTGACCAATAATAATAAACCATACAAAGCCATCAAAAAATTTTAATCTATTTGTACTTAAAAGTCAAAACTATGGCATACATAAATAAATAAAAAAAATCAAAGATTCAAAATTATTCTTGACAAAACAAATATTATTATGACTCTCTAGAAGGCCACCCCTATGTTCCACATCCAAACCCAAAACACTCAACTCCTCAATTGCTATAATAGCTCCATTCTCATCTCATCAGCCTGGGAACTAATACAATCCTGCTCCTGATCCCCTCCTCTTGTAACCAAACTGAATCTAACTCACAGTCTCGGCCACTGAACCACCTGCCTGACATCCCATTTCTAACATCATCCCCACTGAACTCCTAACAAAAGTTGACTCATATCTAGCACCCTTGTCTCCCCATGAGACCTACCTTAAACAACAAAATTATGGGGCTCACTGGACTATTTACGTTTCCCTCCAATCTCATTTGCATCTCTCCATCTCCCCTCCCAAAGTCTCCCATCATCTTCGCAATGGTCAATTCCCCTCTCTCATTGCAACACATCTCGGGGCCTCTTTGATCTGCCCTCAAGCCTCTTCTCCTGGATGTTGTAAACCAGACCCTCCAAGTTTTCAGTCCCTTCTTTCTAAAAGAGTACCATCACTAGTGGGCTTCTCTACATCCAGCCCAAATCAATTCCTCCTCATCGCTAACTAGCTTGTTGCGCAGAAGGCCAGCTCCTCCATGTTATAAACAAAGTCCCTTCCATTTTTCTTGTCTCGACCTTCTATTATCTACTACAGGTCACTTTCCTTTCTCGGCCCAAGTGTACCCCTGTGATCAGATCTGGAGATCTGCCCACCATGAACATGATCCAACCCAACCTCTCCAAACCTCCTAGAACCCAGTTTGTAATTACATTGGGCCTTCTTCTGACAGAGCCCAACTTATTCTGGATTTTAAAATCTTGATCATGGGCGTGGCCCCTATCAAGAAGATCCCTACCCAAAACCACCACCTCCCAATTTTAATCCAGATTGCTACATGCACCAGCACCTCACCAAGTGTCACCACTACAGGCCTTGCCTCCCACCTACCAGCATGCCCCCTAGTGTGTCGCCTCCCACTTGTCGTCTTTCACACCTTGTGGCAGACATTAGGTTATTTTCTTACAAGCACCTTTCCAACTCTGGAACAACACCATTGAATCAACTCTTTTCCCCAACCTTAGCTACAACCCTAAGATTATACAGCTCCTTGACACTACCATTGAACCATTCAAGTCCCAAACCAAGCTCTGATGAGCTCTCCACCATTAACAATAACTTGAAAGACTTGAGCTCATTGAAAACAAAGACAACTTCCAGAACAATTTCTCCATCTTTTGCCACCAACACCACTATGGTTGCATCCATTTTCACATCAGCCTCAACCCTTCCAAAACCACCATAGGAATCCTCAATCACTTCAAACAAAGCTCAGCACGAGAGGTGCATAGGAAGACTGAACACCACCACTCTTCTTTCCTGCCTCCTCAAAATACCAGAGCTTCCCACCATAAATTACCAGTATCAAGGCATTAAAAATGCCTCACGCAACCATCGTTGGCCCTCCATCAGAACTCTGATTGCCGCCTCCTTAGATGGTAATCTAAACAACAGTAAGGAATCGGGCAGCTCAGAAACTCCCACCCCCATGGCCAAAATTTGATGAATTTTTACAAACCCAGTGCTCTTCTTATGGTAAACTACATAAATTTTAATCAGCTGGCTAGCAATCTTCAAAGAACTTCAACACCTCCCACAAATTCTTGCACTCCATGAAGTACATTACCAAGAGTCTCTAGCTACCTTAAATGTAAAGGCCACACAATTCTAATAATAGGAGTATCTATGAGTCAATGCATTCAGTCTTTTGTTGCCTTCTATTTATATTTTTATTTTATCAGTAAAATATATTCATTAAAGAGGGTGCCTGAGAAGGGCAAACCCAACTTTACAAAAGAAGGGGAATGGCAACAAAAAATCACAGCCTACGCTCCTCCCAAAAAACTAAGAATGAATCTAAATACAATGGGACTCTTCTTTGTACCAAAAGTAAAGCAATTTCAAAAAATTCTCTTTAAACTGCCATATAGATGCCTCCACTCCTTCAAAAACCCTGTTGTTCCACTCCCTCCAAATGCACCAGGCCAAGCACAAAGGGGCCATCTTCCAAGCATACTAACGACCTCTTCTCAATCTCTCACATCTCCAGCCCAAAAACACTTCCTTTATCGTCCCCGACATCACCCAGTTGCACCCAAAAAGAGAGAAAACCAAACTCCAAGCATATCATGCCACCTTACAGTGAACTAAGAGATGATCTAATGTTTCCTCCTCCTCCTTGCACATGTAACACCTACTCAGAAATTGGAATCCCCTTCTCTTGATACTATCTGTCGTGAGAATCACTCCCCAAGATGCAATCTAGCAAAAGCAACGCAAAACAAAAACATGAAATGATGGATACAACTAACGTCAAATCCCCAACGGGAAACAATCAACTCAAAAAAAGAATAAATTTTATAAAATTCAAAATTATCTTAATATTGATAAAAAGCTGCATAATAAAGACTTATTATATCATATTTATATAGTTAGAATACTACTATTTTGACTAGAAAACCACAACTCCTATTCTTATATTAATTTTAATAGAATAAAATAATAAAGATAAGAGATATTATATCTAAAATAACCAATTTGAGATAAGCTCAAATTTGAAAACTAAAGAATATTACAATAACTCTAAAATATATATCCATGTTTTTAACAAGTATCATATCTGCCTACATCAGACTCCCCCACTTGGAAAGAACTCGTCCTCGAGTTAACTGGATGTGCTCGTCCATAACCCAGCAATAATAGTTGAACCTTTTAAAGAACAAATGAATATTCAGGTATATCTACTATTGCAACTTTCTTGAAGTTTCTAATTTTAGGCCCTTGTTTTGATAACAATATTTCTTCTGTAACAAAACAAAAATTATCTTCTTGATCCAACACTACAATCTTCTTGTAAGCATCATAACAACCCTTTGTGAATTTAGGTTCTTTCTCATCTATAGCGTTGACTATTTCTATGAGAATTTCTTTCTTTTCTCTTCCATAAAAGAGTTTGTATCATCTTTTGGTGCAAGTAAACCCACACTTTGATCAACTAGTTCTGAACTTTCTTCTTTTTTCTCTACAATAGGTGTTTCAATCAAGTCCTCTTCTTTATCATCCGCACCATCTGTTTCAACAACATCAATAAAAATAAATTTAACTTTATTTTCTTCCAACTTCTTGTGATCATCTTCAAGGGATGAAATAACTTGATCTATACTTTCCATGACAAGAGACTCCTCTATAAAGATGTGCACGTCTTTCAATAGTATAATATCTGCAACCTTATTAGTTGAAGTCACCTTAGAAAATTCAAATTTTTCTTATACCTTTTCCTTGATGCTACAAATTGGTTTTGGAATTTCATTTTTGTTCCCAACAATATATTCTAGTACTCTCACATAATCCCATGTTGGCCTATATTCATCATCTAACAAATAATTCCTATCCATCATTAGCCTCATCATTCTTGGCCATGAACAAATGCATCTCTTTATCTGTAATTATCTACACCTCTATAAATCAAACCATCATCTTTTCACCAATCCTATAAGTTTATCTTCCACCCAAAATATTTCGTTTCCTTCCATATATTCTAGACAACCATTCAAATCGTATACCCAATCAAGTAAGTCTTCTAAATAAAACATACCGTTAAAATCTAAAAGTCTTTTGTAATTGTGCAAAGCTCTTCAAATAGAAACGCGTCCATGAACAGGTTGAGAGCTCCATCGTCAGTGCAATACCTATTGTCTTCATGATTCTCTTATTTCTGAGACTCCAAACGAGCAACGAATTGTCTCCTACGAACATCATCATAAGGAAATATAATTGTCTCCACCAATTGCCATCCAGCCAGGCAAGTCTTCACTCGGGTACCGACTAACACAGAATGGAAACATGAAAGGATGGAGACGACCAATGTCAATATCCACAATTGGAAACAATCAACCCAAAAAGAGAATAAATTTTCTAAAATTCAAAATTATATTAACATTGATAAAAACTGCATAATAAAGACCTATTACATCATATTTATAGAGCTAGAATACTACAATTTTGACTGGGAAACCATAACTCCTATCCTTATCCTTATCCTAATAGAATAATGAATCTTATTTTGAATAAAAAACAATAAAGATAATAGGTATTTATCTAAAATAACTAATTTGAGATAAGCTCAAATTTGGAAAGTAAAGAATCCTATAATAACTTTGAAACATGTATCCATGTTTCTAGCAGGTACCATATCTGTCCTACAACAAAAAGAAAGTAGCTTTCTTTGGAATCTTTGACTTCCAATTAAGTTTCCATGGAAATATGGTCTCCCTTTTCTCTAACAAATGCTTATAAAAAGAACTCAAAGTCAATTTCCTTTCTCCATTCAACTTCCAAACTAACCTATCCTCCCTTCCCATTCCCACTTTCCACCTGTTAAGCACCCTCATCAATTCTACCACCTCCCCCATTTCCCAATCATAGCAATTCCTACGGTAGGAAGGGCTCCAAACCATATTGTTCCCTACCCAAGAAACACAATCTACAACCAACGCTTCCCTGTTGGAAGCTATGTTATAAAAAGAAGGAAACTTCTGCTTCAAATTATAATCACAACACAGCACATCCTCCCAAAAACTTACCCTCACTCACTGCCCCACTTCTAGCCTCACCATTGGCTTAAACTCCTACTTTCCTTTAGAAATTGCCCTTCGTACCCCGCACCCCTAGCTTCCTTAGTAAACCAATCCCCCCCGCCCTTCACATCTATACTTAATGGATACAAGCTTCCTCCATAATGCTTGCCTCTCCTCTGCAAATTTCCACTCCGATTTTCCTAACAAAGCCTTGTTAAATGTTTTCAAATCCTTCACACAAAATTCTTCGTCCCCTTGTTTTGTTTTCACCTTATCCCAAGCAACCAAATGTATCTTCTTCTGCTTATCTCCACTCGACATAATGTAGAAGCCAAGCAATCACAAAGAAAGTTTTGAAATCTCATCTTCCCAATTAACACAAGTATGAATAGTTGGCTCAAAGATTCTTCCATTGGCATGGAAAAGTCCTATATACAGCTTAATATATTGAAATCTATCCATTTAAGTGTTCCCATAATTTAAATACCATTGTAAAATAACTCTGAAGCCCCTCCAAATATAAAAAAAAGGGTATGAGAGTAGATTAATCTACAAACATAATTGAGGAGAAAATGAACAAAAGACTAGTGAATTATTGAATTATTAGGAAATTTTCCCTCTACATACTCTCTTGTTCTCTCTTTATCTTTCCTTCCCTCGTCTTTCTCTTTCTTTTTCTTTCCTTCTTTCTTCTCTTTTTTCTTCTCCATTTCTTGTTCTCTTCTCCTCTTTCTCTCTTCTCTTTTCTCTGTTCTCTCTCTGTTCTCTTTCTCTTTCCTAAAATACATCAACACTTATCCTCAAGTGGTATAAATATATAAAAATAATTTTATAACTATCTATATTAATGTTCTAAAAACACTCAGAACCTTATAATGTTTTCAAAATCAACGATCTTCCTCCACGCTAATATATCTTTGGCCTTAACACATCCCATGATGACTGTTTAGTTAAGAGATCATTAAGTATTCTTTAATGCTTAACAATTTCAAATTTGAAAAACACTCAAGACCTTACAATGTTTTCAAAATCAACGTTCTTCCTCCACACTAATGAATCTTTGGCTTTAACACATCCCATGATTACTGTTTAGTTAAGAGATCATTAAGTATTCTTTACTTCTTAACAATTTCGAAATTGACCCACTATTTTTTATATTCCATAACTAAATTCTCTGCTGAATATTAATTTACACGAACCACGCTTGTTCATGTTCTTTGCAAATACACCATTATCCTTAAATTAAAACACAAAAAATTGGCCTCAAGTATTGCCAAGCTACTAAGAAAGAGGATTATTGAAACATAAAACATATATATATAAAAAGTTTAGGCACACATACATATGTACATTTTCTTAAAAATGGATCAAAGTGGGTACGTACATACATACATGTATGTGTGGATGTGTCTATATACATAAAAGTCCATGTCCCATGTCCCAGTGTCATATTTTTGGGCGTTGTCATGTCAAACATCCCATATCTGAGTCCATAAATCATAGCACTGCACCTTTTTTTGTTTTCCATTAAAAGTCCCTCATAATCCTTAAAATCAGAAATATTTAGTAATTTTTCTTGCTAAAGAAGTGGCAGATCTTGACAAATGGAATACGCCACCAGGGAAGGAGGATGGCATCCTCTCTAGGGGCCTCAGTTTGACTCCCTCACTGACACAACTGCCACCCAATGAGTTATCCAGCTTCATTGCCAGATTCCAGCATTTTTTTAGTCACAGGTAGTCCTCTCTATATGTGAGTGTGTGTGAGACAGAGATATTGGTGTTAGCAATAGCAAGGGTAATCAACAATATTACTGATAATGCCAGTGGTGATAGAGACAATGATTACAAGTTACAGACCAAGTTCTAAAATTGACTGGATGACCAAGACAAGATGGTTGGGAGGGTCTGGAATACAACTCTTAGTCAACAAAAGCAAAAAAAAAAACAGAGAGGTGACGAGATAAGTGTAGTCCTAAAGGAAAGAGAGAGTGTTACTTGAGCACAAGCCAAAACAGTTGGAAGGGTATCTGTAAAAGAAAACCGTTTTCAGGCTTTTTTTTTCAAGTTTTTATCTGAAATTACTATTATGTCCTCAAATTTTATTGAGGTGAATTGGAAAAGTAACATCCAGTAAAAGCGGGTACAAGGAAAGGGCTTTTCAGGTTTGGTGCGCAAGGGTTCTTCCCTAATGCTTTCCCTCAGTTCGAGACTTATAGCACCATATCCTAAGCCATCAGGGATGTCTAGCATCCAGGCCCTCCTTGTTCCCCAGCAACTTCAAGGCAACTAAAGGAGACGTAGTTTAAGTAGTTTATATATATTGCAATAAGAAGTTTAAATAATTTTTTAAGAGAATCGGAAAAAAGTTTTTCAAGAAGTAGATTGCGACGATAAAAAGTTAGATATCAACAAAGTTGATTTTCAAGAATTATTAGCATTTGAAGGTGGATATTTTGAAAGCAAGATTGGAAAAATGTCAAGAAGTAATTTTGAAACAGAAGGAGACTAGGAGACTCATTTGGTGATGTATTTATTATATCTACTAAAATTTGGGACCCGTGTAGATTTTGTTTTGTATTGACCTCGACGACAAGGTCATTGTAAGTGAGATGGAATGATACGTGCCTATTTTGAGTTTATAAATATATAATATATTTTAGTTAGTTAATAAAAAGTTATTAGTGAATGGGTTAGTGGTAGGGTGTTAGTGGGCTTCATAGGTAATTATCAAAATAATGGAATCATGGTTATTAAATGCTCAAGGTAATGGAGTCATAGTAACTTACTATGTTCTTGTATATAAAGAACCAATTATGAATAAAAAAGACATCGGAGTATTTGATTAACTTTCTTGTGAAGGTTTTGATTCTCCTCGAATTAAACCTACAGGCTGATTTCACCCCCCTCAAAGTGGGTATTAAATGGAGAATCATGCCGCTTTTGCTAATGTTGAACTATCGACATCAAGTTCAAGTATCTATCAGATCAAAAATAATTTTAAAAATATAAAGGTTTAACATGATCCAATCCCCAGAAAAATTTGAACAAGCAGCATCTAATATTTTATTCACGTATGCTAATCTGAATGGGAACTTATGCACCTGACAGTAGGAAAAAATGAGGAGAGAAGTGAGGAGCTATCATCATCATAAAGTGATCAACATTGGTTCAACTCCTATTCTCTGTCAAAAGTAAATAAAAATAAAAATAAAAGAAGGAACATCACGTGGTGGTGGCCTATTCAAACAATTTTTTTTTTTTATAAGTGATGTATCGATGAAAAAAGGATACAAGTGAATAATAATCTGTTCACTGTTGACACAAAAAAGAAAAAGCTTTTTAATACAAATCTGTTTATTACTTCTTGTTGGCAGAAATTTAATAGAACTGTTCAGTCTCTAGGCATCAGATTTCACTTAAATATAAAATTAGAATTACAAATATGCAGATGCAGCCTAAAGCTCTAAGCCCAATGTGCAAGTAATATAGAGGTCACCTTCTCTATGAACATGAAGTTAACCTACTTTTTCTGTGACTCTATCATTATTAAGCCATTCACAAGGGGCACACCCCGCCCAACATTGAAGCTCACCACTCGCCTCATCTATTTGATGTAGACTCAAAATTAGGGTCTCTTAGGAGGCACATAAATAAATGCATAAAATAGTTTTTATAAATTAAGTTTCTAAAAGAAGCATCTTTCATTAGAGATGAGTTCTTATTTATTAATATTTTTTCAAATGGAGTTTATATTTACCATTGTTCTCCTCTAAAAAAAAAGCACTTTTAAAATTTTCCATTTTCAAGTAACCTTTCTTTTAAGTGCACTTTAAACCCCGCCTCAAGGAAGGGTAAAATTTATCTCCCACCATTTTTTAACCATTTCCTTCAATTGAACAAAAGTGCAAGAAATAGAGACAGTAATTACAAAAATTAGGATGAGTGCAAAAACATCCAACATTTATCAGATTATAAGTTAACCAAGTCATAAAACCATTACAATTACAGTAGATTCATACTCTCTCGTTTGGTGAATTGTACACAAGGGCAACAACCATAAAATAGGCCTTAACCAGGCATCATTAAATTGGAGTAATTTGGTTTATTAACCACAAAGTAAAAATTATTGCATTGAGTCATTGTGGATCATACAATATGCTATATATATATATATATATATATATATCAAATGAATAATCATAACTCGAGTTTTGACTACTCACAAAGGCTATATCAACTATTGCCTGCTTCTTTGGGAGTCTTTGCCACAATAGAGAGTGCATGCAAACCAGACTGAAGCTCATCTGCCAACAAATCATACACCATCCTGTGCCGCTTCACGAGGCTCAGCCCATCAAACCTATTAGATACAATCTTCACATTGAAATGGGTCTCGTTGGCATTGTCTTTGACAGCAGGGTGGCGTGCATGCTGGTAGGAAACGTCTTCAACTTCTAAGACACTTGCCTCCAGTGCTGATTGAAGTTTTGACTTGATTCTGTTTGCCCTAGATAGCAACACATTCGCCGCCCTTGAACCCATTTCAATTCCCTGAAACCCTAATACATGCCTTCTCAGAAATTAGTTTTATATCTCTAAATTGTGTCCTGAATCAAACTTCAACAAGCCCGTCCCACTTAATTTCCATCTCAAGATAAAAATAAAATAAAAATAAAATGATTAATTATATTTTAATACCACGAAATTTTGTTGTAATTTTAAATAAGATTATTTATTATTAATTATAATAATTTAATCTTTTAATTTATAATTTTATTTTAATTGAGTCTAATTTTAAAAAGTTATTTTAAATTTTTAACGATAGTAGTCTATACAATAAAATTATAAGAACTCATATAAAATTATATATCCTTATTTAAAACTCATATACAATTATAAGATACATTTTTTAAAGTCAAAAAAAATTATAAAGAACTAAAATATAATCAATTTGAGGCTACTATTAATGGTCATTTGCAATTAGTCTCAATTGAAATAAAATTAAAAATTCATAAAATAAATTGTTACAATTGATCATCGATGATTTTATTAAAAATCATGACAAATTTTTAGAGTACTAAAATGTAATTAACCGGAAAAAAAAAATGAGAAGAATACGAAATCGAAGCTTTGGACATTTGTAAAAGTAGTGCTAACTTTATCTTTGAATTTTACCAAAAATGTTTATATTTATGAGTTGACAATGTTACATTGGATGGATATCACATTATGAATTGACAAGGTTGTATTGATCAGTTATCATATCATGATATAATATTCAACTAATATAACACTACAAACTCATGAAAATAAACACTTTTAAGTAAAAAATTTTAACAAGCCTATCATTATTGCATCTACAATTTTCAATATTTTAAGACCCCACTAAAACACAACTTTAACAAGACTTGGCAAAATGGAACGATGTTGCTGGTTTGGGTTAATTTGTTTTCTTTTTTTCTTTTTTTTTTTGGTATTTTAGAAACAAAATTAACAGCCAACAAGAGACTCACAACTTCGTCAATTCCACCAATTTTTCTCAGCAACCAAACAAACAGGGTAAAGCGTGGAGGGAGAAATATAACTGGCGGCAAGTTAGTTGCTTATCAACTCTCCTTCACGAGATCAAGACTAGTAGAATAAATTGGAGTTGTAACATGTGGAAGGGCAGAGAGAGGAAAAAAATAAAGAGTTACATGGGAAGAAATAGAGGAAAAAAGAATAAGAGAAGAGTGGGCGCGGATCAAACACGCGAGCATCTTCAGTCTCACCCACGCCTAAATAAGCAATCCGCATTATTTGTTAACTTAAAAAACAAAAACAAAAATGAATAAATTTTACTGAAATTACATTACTACTTTTTTTAATTTCTGAAATTATGTTATGGATTTATCTCGTAATTAAATATTTAGTTAAATTACAATGATCTTTCTTACGAAGTTTATCGATTTTACACATGAATTCCTATGATTTGAGAAATTATACTCACATTTTTTGTCAGATTTTGACTATTAACAATGTTAATGAATAAAATGAAATTACTTAATTACTCTTCTATTTTAAACTATTTTTAAATTATTGAAATTAAATAATAAAAAAAACTCTTTTTCTCTATCTTTTATCTAAAATCATACCCCATCTTCCATCTAAATTGGATGTTGCATCATTCATCGAAAAAAATCACATGACCTTTTCTTTAGTATATGTTACACGCACTCACACATACACATATATATATATATATATTTAAACACATCGATCTAGAATCAAATATAGTATCATATTTGATATTTTCTTCATGGGAGACTCCATCTTAACACAACAATCTATGGTTTCGTCAACCTTACAGATGGTTTGGTTGTGTGTTATATAAACTTGATGGGTGATGCTTGATGGATTTTGTATATTTTACTTTCCCGATGGTTGTGTTATATAAAATTGATGGGTGATGCTTGATGGATTTTGTATATTTTACTTTCCCGATGGTTCTACCCTAGTTGATCCATCGATGATGTGTGGGATGAGATTGTAATACCGACATTATATGTCAGGGGTGTACAAAAAAATCAAGAACTGTAGGATCGACCCGATTCAATTCGAACCCGACCTCAATGGGTTGGGTTAGTTCGGTTCAAAAAAATTTGGGTCGGTTCGGCTCTAAAACTGATTTAGTCGGTTCGGTTTCGATTTAAAATTCGAGTAAACCGAACTAACCCGAGAACCGAACTTTCACTATTTTTTTAAAAAAGATTAATATGTATATATATATATATGTGAGTATTATATATATATATATTGAAGAAAATACATAAAACAACACAAACGGGTGTTAACTCGATTACTTCTTCAAATCAAGAACAGCAGAAGCGGAAGAGGCGACTTGTATTATGAGTTTTCTTTGAACACCATGAAGATCCTTGAAACGCTGCAAGAAATCCTCCTCGTCAAATAAGACGGCTACAATATCGAGTCGCTTATATATTTCCACAATTTAAGACCAAGGGTACTATGATGGTTACCTAAGAAAAATCTCACAAAGAGCATCACGCAATGATCATTTGGGAGACTACACGTGGATGAATTCATTACACTTAACTAATGCGTATTAATTTATATCCTATGACCACAACTAATGAGATAACCGCAATACTTGCGTGATAATATCTAAGTTGGTCAAACTAACCAGAACGGATAAAAGTTTTAACCACATATAAACTTTTATCATAATTTATCACGATCTACACAAATCTTGTGGATGCCAAATGGACTCGGGTCCACATGACCCAATGTCCAACATCTCCCACTCATCCACATAAGTTGAGTACTAAACTCTCTACATCACCTTCCACATATAGGAATGGATTGTGCGACCAAACGAGGAGGATCGAGGTAGGAGTACTATATTATGTTACCATCAAACTAACATAGTATCTCACTACAAACACATAAATGATATCGTCTATGCCCTAGACTATTCCGTAACACTAGATTCAAAATTCGTTATCCCTTACGGGAACTAATCTCGGTATGATACATGGACCAACCAGTATGTATTGTACTAATGATCATATTGATAGACACAAAAATCAACATGACCGCCCTGAGTAATGAGTCACAACACAATAATGTATTATAGAACTATCTTTCCTAGCTACTCATGTTAATCTAATCAAACTCAACGGCTTTCCTAGACATGCCCCGTCGGATCGCATCAATCATGATCCTTTAGTAATATGCTAAAGTAGCAACATCAAACTTTCTCTTTATAACGTAGTCCTAGGTCACAAAGGGCACAGTGGAACTCAAGAAGGTTCCTAAAGCTCACACAGTAACAAAACAAGGATACATTCATTCACTCTCTTTTTTAAAGGTCACATCAATAGCACATATAGTATATAATGTATGTTATGGCAAAGCTCCCACTCAATTAGGCATGTCAAACTCATTCGCAAAAGTATATAACGTCATATGAATCTTAGTCTAGTTGCAATCTAGCGTCCGTCGCTATCTCAACGCCCTTCGTTACTATCTCAAAGCCTAACCCAAACATTCCAACCCAGTCGCTCTCCTAGCACTTGTCTAAAAGTTTGCGTTTCAGCTTTCTTCATGTTACATGAGATGTATAGTTAACCTTTACGCTCAATTCTTTAAAAAAATTTCATTTTGACCCTCATTGTCAAGGCGACATACATGATAAAGATGAATTCTCCCTCCAACCAAGAATTCAATGTCTCATCTTACTCACATCTAAGCACCAAGGCAGTGTGAGAGCCAATCAAAACCTGTTGACATCTTTCAAGTATGCTCGTAGTATCAAAAAATCATCTCAATATGAACACAAAATCATATAATGATGAAATAATATCACACGGTGTCCAATATATCAAATTCAAAATAAAATCAACTATTTAACACAAGATGTAAAACATCACTAAGTATGGGCTTAGGACCACTTCCCTTTATGCAACTTTATCTCAAACATGTGTAGTGAAAAATAATGTCAATATGTTTGGTTCTCCTAATACCGCTGTTGGTCTACCAGCCCAGTAACGAGACTAAACTTCCAACCTAGTGGCTAGTTTGCACAGTTTTGTCCTTATTAATCCTTAATTATTACATTATTGATGAATATCGCTCACTATCATTTTTGTGTCACATAATTCTGGCATCTATGGTCTTAGGTTGTCACTTCTGTAGTTGGAATATAAATCCCTCTTTCGCTAGTGCCTATTCATTATCATTTAAATGCAGTTGGGTCTAGAAACCTCTTGGTAATCCTTGAAATACACAGGATAAAACCATGTGAGCTTTTTTGAAAAGCTCATGAGTAACGCTGGTCCCCTGTCATGGGTTTTTGAAAAAAACCCATTTTCTATAAACTTTTATGGATAACAATAAAAGAGCTCTATATTGAAAGCTATTGGCATTCTTAAAACATAAACATATAACTAGGAGTTGCAAAATATATACTGAAATTCATGCAAAAGTTTATGCTAGATAGTTTTGTAAGTTAAACATGATATCATAAAATCTGATACTTGTGAGCAAATAAAACATGCCACATTTCTTAAAACAATTGTCCTTTAGGACTTTGAGTTGTCACATGGTGACCTGTAAATTAAAGATGTGAAAAACATTTTGTACCATTACATCTCATAAGTTCAGTCTATAGGGATTGTAATGTCACTATGGCGACCTCTATGTAATTTAGAGCTCTGGGCCTACATAGCATTCTCACCGGATTCAGACTCCCGACCAAGTCACTTATGAAGACTTACTGGAAGTTTACCGGCTCTTAACCCTTGACAAGGTGTTGTAAGGCACATAAAAACTGAAACATGCTTGCAAAACATTTTTTAAGCTATCCATGATATGAAACATTTAAAGAGATGTTACTTAAAAACATATAATTCAACCATTTATTTCAGTATTCTATAAACTGTCATGCAATTAAAACATATAGCATAGTAATCTGAAATATGTTATAAAGTTGTAAAAAACTGCATGTAGTGTTATAAAAATATAAAGAACTGCATTTCATAGAAAATGTCTCTACTTCAAGGTTCAGGGTTACTCATCTGTAGTCCAGTGTCCACAGTCATTCCTTTATTCGTCTACTTGACATGCCTCGGCATTCCTAAAGCATGGGTCAAAATACATTGGTACTATATTAGTATAATACTCGGCTTAATCTTTGCTTACTTAATGTTCTTAGTCTTTCCTGGATTTAGTTTTACTATTTAGGACTCCCTTATGGTCTTTAATCAAGCTTCCCAATACTTCTCGTTCGTAATTCGTGTCTTATGTAACCCATTATCTCTAACGGGGTTCACCTTCAGACTCAGAAGCTCTTATATATGTTGGTATAGGTTTCTTTTTACTTTCTATACTCTTCTGGTATCTTCATTAAGTCTTGGAGACGTATTTTTCATTTTTTAGTTTGTAATTGGATCTCTTATTTTCCTTAAAAGGACGTCATTGTTAAGCTTGGATTGACGAAGATAATCAATTTAGGTTTTTTCATATCCCAATTAGCCTATCTATGGCTTGTATTAGGTTTAAAGGTATTTTTGTAATTTTACACTTTCACGTGGGACCACGTTTGGGTACCTGGGTGCTTAGTTTGACCTTCCTATTAGGTTTCGAGCATCCAAAAACATCAAGTATGCCCATCTCTATATTTTTCCAATCTGTTTCTTCGCCCGTACAACACTAAGGGTAGTTTGAAAATTTCACATTTCTGTGTGTCTATACTTTTTATACCTCTTTTGACTAAACGGACTCCACTATTGAGTCTGTAACCTCAACAATGTTAAGGTAGGTACTTTTATAGTCATCAGGTTTTAATTGGTAGCTTAATTTTTGCATTAGGACACAATTAGAATTATCTTAGTTTGTTCGTTTGTATTTTTCAAAATCTAATTTCGTAAATCAAACTCCACCATTGAGTCAAGAATGCCCAAAAATATTGGCTTAGACTCTTCTAGCATTTTAATCAGCCTTGGTTTCACTTATTTTTGGCTAAAGCCCCTTTTAGTAATTTCCCTTTTTATTTCAAAGGATTTAAAATTAATTTTTAATTAATTTTTTGGGCCCTTCCGTAATTAATAGAAATATTTGCAAGTTAAAATATAATTTTAGGAAACATATAAAAAGTCATCTGGTCCAGTCTTATTCCAAGTGAACCGACCTCATTTGGTTGAAACCCAACCGGTTCAATCGATCCACTACGTCATGCTGACATCACGATGACGTCAACACCATTTAAATAAGATGACAACATTTTGTTTTAATTGAGGATTTGTTTCAACGCGGGTCAAGATTCGACTCGTATTCGGCCTAACCTATCCGACCCGTTGACTGGTCAACAAAACACCTTGTTAGTGCCAATTGCCTTATCCGACGATAGCGATCACCGACGATCATTTTTCGGCTACGTCTCTGGTTGTTTTTGAACCGTTTTTCAATGCGGATTCCATTATTGAATAGTTGTTTACAATAGCTGCTCCAGCGAGGGTCGTTTCATTTTTATTTCTTATTTCGTTTTATTACAGTGGATGTTTTTCTCTCATTTTTCTTTTATTGTTCTTCTAGAAGCATGGGGAACATTTTCCCATTCCTAAAACCAAGTGAAACAACCAAAAAAACTGGTTACCGAGATTATCTACTCCCACTCGCAACTTCGGTTTCCTCCATAGCCTCTTGACCATTTCTGTTGCTTTAAATTCTTGTGGGTCCCATTTTTAATGCTCTTTTGAGCCTTGTTCTTTGTTTGACGATTATTGTGTTATGGGTTCAAAATGCAATTTCCATCATTTTCGGGTCTAGGGTTTTGCTTAATGTTTCTTAGCCTAAATGATTCCATTTTCCTTCCATTTCATCTATTTCTAATATTAAACACATACATGTGTATTATAGCTTATCAAAATAGCATTTGGAGAAGGAGGTTCTAGTGAGAGGAAACTTACCTTTGATGGCATCTCTTTCCGTCTCTCTCTCTCTCATTCTATCTCTAGTCTTCATGTGCTCCATCTTTCGAGTCCTTAAGTTAGTGGAAACTCATCTTCTTATTCTTATTTTACTAAGTTCCTTTTTTGGCAGGTTTGTAGATATTATGCATGTGTATATAGATATACTTACATTCATCTCTCTTTCTCTCTCTTTCTATCTTTTCGGTCTGGTGATAGACACCTTCCCCTACCCTCTCTTTTCTTTTCTTTTTAATAATTCATTCATTTGTATGGATATAAATATATATATATATGCACATATATCTTCTTACTGTCAGTATGTGTAATATACACTATTCACTCACACGTACTAGTGGGGCGACAGTAACTTTTGATGGTCCCCTCATTTTATCCGCACAGTAATGTACATATCATTGCGCACCTATTTAATCTCATGCACAAGTATTGTTCACACACTAACGTTGTTCACACATATACATTTGGTATTATTTAGTTATCGATATATTAAATCACTTTACCTTATTAACTGTGGTTAGGTTAAGTTTGTATGTGATCAGGCCATATTCTTAACTTTAATTTGTTATTACACATAACGCTTCACAGCTTCAAAAAGATTTTTTGCTATTATAACTTTTGATAAATTGCGTAAATTTCCTTTTTGGTAAAATTCAACATTGTACTATTAATTAGCATTGCTTTGATTCTATAACAACCCCAATATAATTAGGTTGGGGTGTTATAGAGTCATCCTGAAATGCTTCTATTTTAAGTTACTATTTCAAATTATGTGCTCGAATGCTTTATGATTCAACTATTCATGTTCTGTATCAAAGTGTAATTAGTCGATATCATATTTATATCATGAAATGCTTTCTGCCTTAAAACGCTATTGGTTGAAAAACCTATGACAAGGTACTTGAATTACTCACGAGTTTTCATAAAGTTGACATGGATATTAGCCATGATATTTTAGGTAGAGAAGTAAAAGTATGAAGTTCAGTTAAGAAGTGGAGTATGAGAGCCACAACCATAGTGAAGTGCAACGAATTGAAGTATACATAAGGTATGGGACTCACAATTAGTGTAAGTATGAAGTTCAGAAGTGTACATGAGGTATGTTACTCACAATTAGTGTAAGTATAAAGTTCAAATGTGAAAATGAGGTATGAGAATCACAGTAAGCGTAAGTATGAAGTTCAAACATGTGCAAGATGTGAACGTGGGGTATGGGACTAACAGTTGATGTGATAAAGATTTAGCAAGGACCAATGTTGTGAATATTTGAACTTGATTTAAATTATGTAATGTTGATGAATTTAAGGTTTCAAAAAAAAAAACTTCTAGCCTATCTAGATACTTGAAGGATGAATGTAACATGTATGATTACTTTTCCTACAATATTTGAACTTGATGTGATATATAATTCGAATGGATTTTGGTTAAGCACACTGCATCCCCTAATCCGTACATGGTGGGTTCTAGGTCGTGACAGCTTGATATCAGAGCAAAGGTTTGAGGATTTTTGAACTATGGAATGGGCGAAATTTTGAGAATATTGGAAGACATAAGTATATGTGAAGGCCAAGACTTGAAAGTTATAAGTAGTCAAAGGATTTTAGTAAGAACTATAAGTAAGATTGTCATTGAGGAAACTAGAAAAAGATTGAGTGAAGAAGTGGAGATTCGACATTGAGTGGGAACTAGAACAATGAATGGAGATCTTTGAGGACTTGACTTGTAATGTTATTACGTGACTATTGGTGACTTTATTGAGACTTGTAGTGACACAGGATGTGCCCAATTTTGGCCGTAGACTGTGAAAGTGCATAATTACGATTGTGAGAGAAAGAAAAATGAGAGGAAGGATTGTGGCAGTTACTAGTAGGCTATTAGGACCTTTGTTACACGTGAGGAACGACCGCTTTATCATGTGACTAGGAAATTGAGAAATATATGCAGTGCTACCCTATCAAACCACATGGAGGAAAATTTTGGGATAAGAATATTCGAGAAACAAGAATTAAGTATGTGACTTGAGAAATTAGAGACTGTACGTTCGCAACTTTGAAGTAAAGAGTGAAACAAGGAAAACGCTGTAAAGCTATATGAGTGATCGAGTATTGAGGACGAAACTCATTTTTTTAGAGGGGGGGAGAATGTAACACTCCTGACCTAATTAACAAGTAATTAGCATCAAGTTAAAGAGGTCGGTGGCATTAGCGTATAATTACACCGTGTTAAATGTTAGGAAACAATGGTCTTGTTTGGATACAAACTTCAAATGAATTTGAAAATTTTTTTTTTCAAAAACTTGTTTGGTTACATAAAATTTTTGAGTTAAAACCCAAAAATTGATTTCCAACTTTTTGAAATGTAAATTCTCTATATGCAAAACCCATCTCTGATCTCTCTCTCTCTCTCTCACCCACTGACACTCTCTCTGCCAAGCCCTTACATCGCGCTGTCTCAACCATCGTTTTGCTACTGCTGCCGCTGCCGCTGCTCTTGCTACTACTGCTACCGCTGCTCTTGCCGCTGCTACTGCTGCTGCTCCTGTTCTTCCATTTTCCTTTTATTCTTTTCTTCCTTTTCCTCTTTTTTCTTCTTTACTTCTCTTTTCCTGCGCTGCTGCTTCTCACGTTCTCTCTCTCTCTCTTTCACACTTTCTCTTCTTTTATTTTTTTCCAATCTTCTACACTCTTCTACTCTCTTATTCTTTCTTCTGTTTTCTTTTTTTGGTTTTCTTTTCTTTTCCTTTTATTTACTGAGTTGGATATATATATATATTTGTTCATATATGTACTCTTTTCTATATACATTTATATAATTATATGCCTTAGCATATTTTTATTTTAAATATATATTTTTATTTATTTATTTATATTCATTATTTATTTATTTTATTTTATTTTTTATGTCATGGCCCGGTCCAACCCGGTCGGGCACTGTCTCACTCAGGTTGGGGTGTAATGCAATGTCTTAGAGAGAAAAGTATAGACGGACAATCCTAAATCTCCTAGGTTAGATCTTGTACCAAGGTGAAACAATGGACAATCCCACTCTCTTATATAATATTAAATTATTTTTTTATTTATTAAATTAAAAAAATAAATTGATAAATTTTAAAAAATGTTCGATCTTAATAAATTATAAGCTATAGATTGGATAGAGGTAAAAAATAAATTAATTTTTTAGTATATATAAATTCAAATATTATTATATCCAAACACATTTTCACAATTTTTAACTCAAAAATTGAATTCTGATTAGCTGATTAGTATAACCAAACGCATTTTCACAATTTTAAAAAAATCAATTACAAAATTCTGAAACACATTTCAGAAATATTTTTCAGAAAATCATATCTGAATCACTATCCAAACGCAGCCAATACTTTCTAAAATGTCAATAAATGACAAATGTTATGATAAGATGAAAAAACCAAGAAGACTAGTACTTGTGACAAAATAATGTTATCTTGTAAACTAGTAAACAAAAAAATAACTAAGGAAGCTTAATGCATGATAAACAAAAGAAAAGAGGAAAAAGAGTCCAAAAGAGGTTGGCCCAAGGTTTGAACGTTGAACCTTGTACAAGCAAATGATTGGCTCCCAAAAAGGAAACCCACTGGGCTACTAGCACTTTTGTGCTATGATGGCCACAATAAAAATACATAAAGTAAAAGTAAGAAGCAAAAATGCCATAAAGAAGTGAGGTGTCAGCACCCTAGTGCACTGATATTTTAACCAATAAGAACACATGCAAGCAATCCCTAATAGATGTGTAAACCTTACATGTGTAAGAGTTGCATATTCCAATCAACAAAATTAAGTCGCTAGAGAGAGAGAGAGAGAGAGAGAGAGAGAGAGAGAGAAGGGGAAAAAGAAGAAGAAGAAGACGATGAAGAAGAAGGGAAATGGGGTTGCATGTTGCATGCAATGGTTGGAGACCATAGAAGAATTTCTGTATAAGCCATTGGGGCTCAGAAACAAGCCCAAGAAGCTAAGGAAGGACAACTGTTGAGGGTAATCTAAAATCCTTGATTTTTATTTTTTTTAGAAATGTTTTACAGTAGTATAACACCCCGACCCAGTTATTGAAAATTAAGTCACTAATTAAATATTAGGGACTTTATAAAGCAAAATGATAGTTAAAAAAAAAACTAGACAAAGAAAAATAAAAGCTATAAAATAACAAGACTTCGATTTATGAAGTCAACACATGAAAGAAATAAATGAAAATACAAGTACATAAAAAGAAAAATAAAAATAATGCAAAAAGGAAAAACGAGATAAAATACAAAATGCCAAACACGGCATAAAAAGGAAAAAGATGGAAAAAGACCAAAAGTGTTGGCCCAAAGTCTTGAACCCAAGACCAAAAATTGGGAAAGAACTTATGCCCTAAAAAAATCAACCAACTAGGCTACAACACTTTTGTGCTATATATCTCACAAGATATATATATGTATATATATATACGTATATATATATATATAATATAAAATCCCATTTTACTACCCCCCACCCAATCAATCATGCAACACATCACCTAAAATATATAAATATAAATGTATATGTGTATATATATGTATATGTGACGTTGCATGGGACAAAATTGACTTGGTGTGTGCGACTAGAGAGAGGGAGAAATAGAGAAAGAGAGAGAGAAAAGGAAGAAGGAAGAAGAAGAATAAGAATAATAAGAGAGGAAAAAGAAAGAAAGAAAGGCTTGCATGCAACCTTAAGCTAGCCCAAAAAGCTTAAAAAGTACAGAATTGAGCCAAGGAGAGGAAGAGCATCACTGTTGAAGGCAAAACCCTCAAAACCCAACTTTCTCTCTTTAGAAAAAGAGTGATGTAGCTTACTGTTCAGTAGTGTTGGATGACATGCATGGTTTTAATTGTGATGTCCTAGGGTTTGGAAGTAAAAGAGAGACATAAGGGAGCTTAAAACACTAAATTCACAAAGAATCCGCAATTATTGGACCACTTTGAAGGTGGGTCTGAATTAACTAATGAGAAACCAATTTTTGCCACTTGGGGCTTGATCTAGAGGCCATAATGGTCACAAAACCACTAACACTATATAAAATAGGCTAACGATGAGATAGAAGAACTGAATTACAGGTTACGGTTTGAAAACCAACACTCACAAATCGAACACAAAACTTTATTTTGTGATCGTAAAATGAATCCCCTTGTTGAGAGCATCATATCAAGCTAAACCCTACGGGTTTTGGTGAAGGAATGGCCATGAATGAGGCCATTATTTAGAGTTGTACCGAAGCTCCAATGGAGCTATCAAGCTCAATTCGAAGCCCTAGAGCAATGCCAAAATAATAATCAATGTCCCAGAAGATTGTAGGAACTGAAAGCAGAAGAAATGACCCATTAAAAAGTCACAAAATAGAGATTGAAAATCTCTATAACTAGGGCAACATGACGGGGTGATGGGGGGAAGGAGATGAACAGTAAGTGGGTCGGGTTTCGATTAGGTTCGGGTTTGGGTCGAAACCCATCCAAGCACACATAACGGTAAGTAACATGGTGCCGTTTAGAGGTTTTGGATTTTAAATGAAAAAAATATGGGTCTATTTGGCTACAAGGTTAGGGCTCTAATTTAATAACCCATGGGAGGTTGGGATATCCTATCCCTGTTTTGCCCTTTTATCCACTATTTGGCAACATGAATATCAGAAAAATAAAGGGGAGCTGTAACTCCCTAAACTCAAAATAGGGACCTCACGCACGTGAGGAATTAAACCCCATGTGTGTGCTACTGTGCCACTTGTGTTATTATGTTCACAGAATATATATAATATTAAATTAAATAATTAATTAATTTAATTATAGTAAAATGTTCCGTTACCCAAACAAAATAAAAGGATAGTGTATTTTAACTTTTTCTAATGTTTTGGACCCAATGGAGAGGTCTGTTTTACGAGATGGAATCCTAAAAATTAAGACACGTAAAATATAAAATTATCATTTTACCCTTAATGATGCCCGAGCCAAATGGAAGTCCAAGAGGGTCTAAATTGACTTTCTTCAACGTTCTAGACCCAATGGTAATGTCCATATTATCAAATTAAGTACTAAAAAATAAAACACGTAAAAATACAAATGTATTAAATTACTCTTAAGAGTCCAATTCGACTACGAATAGTCCAATTTAAAGGAGATAAAGGCCTATCCTAGGAAATTAGGATTCACCTGGTCTAAGAATAAATTAAGAACACCAAATAGGTGGTAATTTAAATTAAATGTGTAATTAATTAGATTCTTCATAAATTGTTCTTAGGAACTACAAGGGAAAGGGAAAGGGAAAGGCACACTAATAGTGCCAACCTCGAGAGCCAAGGTGAGTAATTGTGTACTTTAAAGTGGAGGTTTTAACTCTATGATTTCTGAAATGTTTTAAGTTCAAAATTCCTGAAGTGATTTAAGTTCAAAATTCCTGTATTTACATGACTCATGATTCAAATGTATTATTCCATTTTTAAATACTATCTTGACATGCAAGTTAGCTTGTTTATATTACTGACTGTTTGTAACTTCGTACTCCAGCATGTCTATGTTAAATTTCAAATTTGTATTTAATGCCTCTCCAAAAGTAAATGTTTTTATTCTAGCCATATTTCAAATATTCCTGAACAATGTGATTAAGTGCTCTGAAAGTTATAAATGTTCCTGAATTTTATGTTCTAAGTATTTTAAAGGCTTTGCTAAAATACTCATGAAAGTTTTGTCAAATGCTCTCGAAAAGCATCTATTTGAAAAGTTATGTTTTTAATGCTCTTGAAAAGCATCTACTTGGAGGTTATGTTTAAATGCTCTTGTATAGTATCTATTTGTAAAGAAATGTTTTTAAATGCCTCATGTTTTCAAAATGGTAATGCAAGATAATTGTGCATAAGCACTATGAACTGGTGAGGCCCTATAGGACTCACATACGAGAAAAAATGTCCTTTAGAAAGTTTATACCCCATGCATGAGATATCTTCACGAGAAGTTAAACTGGAAGTCTGGTTCGAAACGGATTCCACTAAAATAAAAGTAAAAATATGTTACGTTCAGAAATGGCAGAAGGTTTATCCCTCATTTTTCTAAACATGATTTATATGTTCTGTTTTCATGATTAATGGTAGAAGGTTCTCGAACCCCCATTTACATGAAAAGGGTTTTCAAATGGCCCCGCTTTAAAAATGAATAGGGTCATGCCCCCTTGTTTAAAAGAAAATGAATTTTTATCCTCCTGTTTACAAGAAAATGATTTAAATTCTCTTGGCCACCAAATGGTCATCTTGTACATGTTTACAAGTTTTCCTACTGCATATTAAATGATTTACTCGAATGCTTTAAATGCTTCGTGTTACATGTTTTTGAATATTCTTGTCCTCTGTATACGTGAAATAATTATTTTACTCAAATGCTTCAAATGTTTCATGTTACATGTTTGGAAGATTCCTATATCCTGTATTTGAAGAAATAAGTGCATAGCCCGAATGCCTTGAATGCTTCATGGTATCTATTTTAAGATTCTTGTATTCTATACCTAAAGTGTACGAGTAATTGGTAGTGACTATTTTATGAACTCTCTTATATTTAACCCACTACCAATTGAAAACCCTTGACAAGGTACTGAAATTACTCACAAGCTTTTCATATAGCTCACATGGATTTGTTACCCATGACTCTTTCAGGTAATGAATATGATTGAGAGCCTTGTCCGCACTAAGGAAGGGCATCGGGAGCTACTCACTTGATTAGCAATTTTTGGCAATGTTAGGACCAATAGTTGGTCAACCTTTTGTAGCAATGTATTTGGACAATTATGTAATTAAGTCCCTAAGGACAATGACCATGTACAATGTATAACTTTTAAAAATTTAGCAAACTCTGTAAGTATGTTATTTATACCGTTTTGAAAAGCGACAGTTCCGGGCGGATGTGTGGAAAGAAAAAGTTTTCATGTTTTTGCAAATTACATTCATGGCCGCACCGCCGTCCGAAACTGCTACTTCTGGTTCACCCGCCGACCCTCGGGCCGAAGGGTGGCGGTCGCGTCCTCGTCATCTGCATCAGTCGAGTCACGGGTCGTGGGTCGTGACAAGTAGCCTCAGTATGATTGAGCCAGAAGTAATATATAAATATTATTGATGTTATATAATAGTTTAGATAGGATAACAAGTTTTAAAAAAGGCTCCAAATAACAAAAAAAATTAGAAACTGCCATTGCTAAGACCTCAAAGGTGGGTTTGTAAAGACCAAAACCAAACAAGTATTGATAAATTGGGGCTTAAATTAGAGATCACATGGATCTCATGCAATAACCCGACCCAAATTAAATCGAACAAATCGTTGTAATACTGAAACAATAGGGTTTATTTTACGATGTATGAATATATAATTCGGTTCAATTTTTGAAAACCCCAAGAGTTCGAATAATACATGTATGTAGTGAAGGATGTATATAAACATGTATATATGTTTATGTATGTATATATATATATATATAATGTGTGTGTATATATATATATATGATAAGTATATGATATATATTATCATATGATATACATATATATATATATATATGATAAGTATATAATATATATATATATATGATAGATATATATATACATGTATGTATTTATATATATGTGTGTGTGTGTGCGTGGCAGTGTGTGTGCAGTGTATATATATATATCATGAGTGTATGTAGTATATATATGTGTGTGTGTGCAGCAGTTGATATAAACAAGTGTGCATGTCGGCAATATATATATATATATATATATAATACATAAATATCACGCAAAACAAAAAGAAAAGAAAAGGGAAAAGAAAAGAAAAGAAAAAGATTAGAAAGGGGGAGAGAGAAGAGAGGTAGTGGAATAGGATATTTAGGTGTGTGTGTGTGTGTGTGTACGTGCTGCTTATATATACATGTATGGTAGTGCATGCTTTAGGAAAAAAGAAAAGATAGAAAGAAGAAGAAGGAAAGAAAGGTTGTTGTAGAAGCTGAGAAAGGAAGACAAAAGCAAGCAAATTGCTGCAGCTAAAAACCAGAGAAAGGTATTTTTCTCTCTAAGAACCTTCAAGGTTTATTTTAGTTTTTATAGCCTAGAATGTATATATATGCTTTATAGTTGATAGATAATAGATGAGGAGGAGAAACAAGGTCGGATAGACCTAAGAAATCATGAAAATAGAAAACTGCCATTGATGAACTTCAAACTTCAGACCTGAGCCAAACTCCATAGAGCTTGAATCGATTACTTAGGACTTAAACTAGATGTTACAAGAATTCTAAAAACCCTAGACCACGACCTAAAAACCCAAAGGAAAGCCCCCAAATTTCAAGTTGTAGGTCATGACCAATAATACCATGAAATGAATACCAAACCTCATTTGGTGATCGAGGTTAGAACCTCTATGAAGAAACAAAAACAATAAGCCAGACCCTACCTATTTTGGTCAAGAAATGACCATTTATGAACCTAAAAATCGTAGGGGATGATAAAGCTTCAACTAAGCTTTTTAACTCATCTCAATGCCCTAAACCAACGCCAAATGAACCCTCATCATCTGAGGAGTACATAGGACTTGAAAGCAAGAAAAACGGAGTTCTAAAACTCCACGAAATAGAGAAAAAGTGAAACTTACAATTAGGGCAACACTGTGCGTAGGGGTGGGAAAGACGAGAGAGATGGCGTCGTTTTGAGTTATATTTTAAACGAAACTACGTCATTTTGATTTTAAATTAAACTGAATTAAAAGTTGTTTGGCCACGAGGATACGAAATATGAGCCCTCATTCACATGTGTACACATATATTCACGTACATACTTGCACACACACACACATGTTCTCTTTTTCTATCATTATATTATGACAACACGCCTTCACGGGTTGGCGGCCCATGTCACACATGGCTTAAGGGCCCTCCTTCACATTACTTGCAATATTTCTTCACCCAATATTTCTCACAATCGTCTATATATAAATATATATATATATATTGTACACACTTTTTCACCCACTATCATAATATTATTATTTAATGTTTCTTTATTGATTTCTTTTGTCCCTTTTTGATGATAAAGTACGCATGGTAATTATTGGATTTGGGTGCACTATAACTTGTCCACCTGTTAGCACTTTATGTACCATCAACTTATCACCTTTTAACCAATGTTACTTGATTAGTTAGTAATAATTCCTACTAACAATATATATTTTATGGGTGGTGATATTTGCACTCCAACAAAATACTCTTGCACTCCACATTAAATGAAAAGACAAAATTGTCACTCTTTCTTCCTTCCCTTGACATCTCTGTTTTCCCTTGCTTTCTTATCTCTCCACAAATCCTTTACCTATTGTAATTACTTACACACTCAGATATGATCAAACATTCATTTTTTAAATCATAGATCAGCAATACGACATCTTCAATACAAAAGTAAAAAGAAATTAAAATTAAAGGAAGGAAAGAACCAAAATAAGAATGGTTGTTTATCCTCTTCAGTCTCCACCTCTAAGAAAAAAAAACCCTAAAAAGGAAGCAAAAAAAAACAGAGTTGGGCATTGGATTGAAATCATGAATGCGTGAGAGATATTGAGTTATTGACTTTCATTTGTTAGTTATTACACAAAAAATAAAAAATAAAAGGAGTTGGGCACTTGAAATTGAGTGGCAGAGAAAAAAATATTCAGATCCTGGCTTTCATTTATTCATTGTTTTTGCCATTTTCCATAGGTTCTTCAACTCAAATAATGTATAATGTATATTTATGTTAATAGAGGGAGGCCATTGTGTTAGGATAAGGGAATGATTGGCATGGAGGTGATGATGGTCGGTATGGTCACCATTGTCAATCTATTTTAGGGTTGAATTATTTATTATTTATTATTGTGATTTGTATTTTGATATTGGGGGGGAGGGGGGTTTGATTGGCTGGTGGTAGGAGTTGTTTGTGGTATTGGTGAAGGTGGAGGACGAAGGGTGGTGATGTTTATTATGCTGGGGGCGCGGCGGTGATAATTTATGATGTAGGCTAAAAGGTGGTGGTTTTGGCGTCGTGGTGGCGACGGTGATGATGTAACACCCGACCTAATTAATTAATAATTAGTTCACTAATTATTAACTAAAAACAAGATAATGAATAATTAAGGAAATTAATTAGAAATTTTCTCGATAGTCACAATAGACCAATAAAATAATTCAATACGTCAAGAGGAGAGGGCTTAATTTAGTCATCATAGCCTGATTTTAACATTACAAGAATTCGAATTGACAAGTTACGGAATACACAAGGAAATAATAATCGACACAAGGCATTCGACATCGAAGCTAATCGAAATAGGAAGTGACTAGAAGAAACCTGTTTCGTAAAACGAGCAATAGAAAAGAGAATATTAAGGAAATAGCCAAAATAGAAATTTGCGCCAGCTAAACAAGGCATAAGCCCAAAATAAGGGAAAAATGGCAAAAATGAGGCCAAGGGGATTTGAACCCTTGACCAAGTGGGGCAAGATTCTAAGCACCTAAAAATTTACCAAGTGGGCCACAAGCATTTTTTGTGTTTTATTGTACATATAACATATACATATATATTTTATAAGGTCTAAATTGTAAATATCAATCATAAGGTGGCAACACCCTATTGGCCACCACCCTCCCCAACAATTTGAACACATGCAGAATTCTATATGTTTATATATATATATATATATATATATATACACACACACCTAGGGTTTATAGGTTATGAATATATGGTAGGAGTTGCGTGTGGACTTTGAGAAAATGAGTGTGTTGTGCAGACCAGTGTGCTTGAGAGCCTGTGTGTGTGATGATGGTGCTGACCCTATAATAATAGTGTAAGTGTGTGCATGTGAATTTCGGCCATGGTGAGAAAAAGTGAAGGAAGAAGAAGAAGGAAGGGAAGTTGTGCATGACCCAAAGGAGACCTCAAACCCAAAACAAGTGAGAAGGAATAGGAGGGAAGCCACGCTTAAAGGGTAAAATTTCAAAACCTTTCATTTTCTCTATCTAAAATTTTAGCACATACACAAGTTGTTTTAAAGTTTTTGTTGCATGCATGGCATTAAGGGTTGTTATTTTGAACGAGGGGAAGAAATAGGAACTTAAAACAACCCAAGGAGCATACAGCCGTACACAGGCCACCATTGAAGGACCTTCAATGAAGCAGACTTGATTCGACTAAAGCGAAACTGGGTTTTTTCACTAAGGGCCCAAAATATACCTTAGTCGGGTTCTAAAAACCCCATGCCGCGACCTAAAAGCCAAGGTGAAGCCCTCCAAAATCTGACTTGCAAGTTCGGGTTGTAAGGACCAATCTCACAAATCGACCATAGAACCTAAATTTGAGAATGGGGGCTTAAACCCCATGTTGAATAGGTTACAACAGAATAGATCCCATGAGCTTTGGGCCAAAAACAAGCACGTATGGATGAGTTGTAGGTCCGGTTATCTAACCTTGGACCGAACTGTTGAGCTCACTTGGAGCTCTCAAATGAATACCAAATCCTAAGAGGGAGTTCCATAAACGGATAGGGGCCAAAAACAGAGAGAAGCACAATCACAAAATCCACGAAATTGAAAAGATTTGAAATCAGGAATTAAGGCAACAGTAGCTTACGCAATGAAAAAGATGACGAGTCGACTGAGTCGACTCACCCAACTCGTTCGAGACAGGCGTGTTGACTTAGACACGTGTCAGCTTACGAGATAAGCCATCACATTAGCGGAACGATGGCGTTTTGGGAAACCTAATATGATTTAAAATGGTTTGGGGCTGTTTGGGTGCATGGATAAGAAATCAAAATTTAAAGGTGAACTAACCTAAACACGGATAAAAGGAATAACAAGGGTATCCTATTTCGGTTCTCTGACTTAGATTGAACCGGTTGGTTCAAGGGCTTATTAGGCCGGTCTAGGGTTTGACCTAGTAAACCTAACGGTCCAAGGGCTTAATCGAAAGGAAAGTAAACCAAAACTATTCTTAATTGCAGTTTGACCCCAACAGTTCTGGATAATTATATTCTGACCCAAATTTTAAAGAATTGATTGAAATAAGCCCCTGAAAAGTAATAAAATAATATTTTATAATTTTGTTAATAGGGTAAAATGACTATTTTACCCTTGGACACTAAATGAGTCAAACAAAGTCCAAAATAAATAAACGAATAGTATATTTTTACTATTTTGGGACATTCCAGAATGGTGGAGTCCGATTTGGAAAATTAAGACCACGAAAAATACAGACATGCAAATGGTAAATGATTGTATTGCCCCCTAATGATACCAAGGGTCAATTAAACATAGAAGATAGTCTATTTTAATTATGTCGGACACCCTGAACTCAACGGTGGAGTCTGTACTAGCAAACAAAGTACCGAAAAAACATGACGCGTAGAAGTGTAAAATTACCAAAATGACCCTAGTATGGTACGAAGCCCAAATAAAGTCCAAATTGGACGAAATTGATACCGATGGAAGCCCAAATAATTATGAACTCACATATGTAACTAAATAATGATTCAGGATTAGAATATCATAAAATATGAAATGACCAAAATACCCTTAAGTGTGGAAAATGCAAAGTAAAGGCCGAATAAATTAGAAAAAAAGGCCAGTCTAATATAAAGCATAATTATGGGACTAAATAAGACTTTGAAACAGTTAAAGCATAAAATGAGAAATGATCGATGTGTCCCGATGATCAAAATTAGATACCAAATAAAGTCCAAAAGATTTAGAATTTTACATATAAGCTATCGGGAATATTCTGAGGACCAAGATAGGGTCCGGGGCAAGAATGACGAAATTACCATTATACCCTTAAGATTAAAAATGCGATTAACTAATAACGAATGAAGTTCAAAACAGCTTAAAACATTGCATAACAATGTTTGAGATTAAACTGGGTACTAATTCATTGTGCAATATTTTGGAATCATGATTATAGGACCACCTAAGCAACGAAATTGAAAAGAAGCTGTGGGGTAACAATAGTGGTACCCGCTTGAGAATGCAAGACTAAGAAATCGAGGTAAGTAATTCCGATGCTTTAATATGGGTTATTCCTAACCAGTCACGTTATTTTTTACATGCTACCAAATTTGAAGCCAATCGACTTGTGGTTATCGGTTATGCATGTTCTTTGGATTTGACTTACTTACTTACATCATTGTGAGTTTGATCACTGATACTTGAGCATCACTATACTATCACGAACACCATGTCCTGATCTTGTGATATATCATGTTAATAAAAATCTTGTTATTCCACACATTTCATGACTCATTGAATGTGATATCAATTGTCTTGTATGATTATACATCCTGTGTGGAATTTTATCGATCATGATATGTTATATCTACCTGGGGTTGTGCTCAGTCACAACGGCCCATCTATTCACAGATTGCGTGGGGGAAAGACCCTTTGGGGTTTTATATGTCCTTCGGGACCTGCGAGAAAAGAGCTCTAATGCTTTTTAGAGAGCCCGAGGAATCGTGGCGGATCTGAGTATGCATTTTAGTGGGGTATGCCAGGCCCTAGGTGATTCACGCATTTTTGGGTTATTAGAACTCGATGATGATTTATTTTTGTATTCGTTGAATGATCATATTCTATGCCATGTGATTGATCATATTGTTGCAAGCATGATTTACTTTTAATTGGCTAACGTTTTGTTTGTGGCAACGATTCATCATGATAGGCTATATCCCATTTGATTGACTTGGTCATTGCCTTCTTGTATCAAATTGTGGGATATGCCTCTATTTGGACCCTTGGGTCATTGTTGTTACATCTCAATGACTGGCTATACTTATACATGATATCTTTTCTTAGCTATTTGTTATCTCTTTATTCCATTATCCTTTTGGACTAACCTTGACCCATGTTAAAGTTAGGAAATTACTTACTGGGCTTGGTTAGCTCACCCCTCCCTTATTTTTTTCAGGACAACAGGAAATAGGAGGACCCTCAAGCGCTCCAGAGGTTTAGATGCCTGCTAGCCACTGGTAGCTCTTTTTGGCGAGTTTTGTATTAAGTTAAATATTGAAAGGTCTTAATATCTCCCATGTCACCATTGTCTTATCAGTTTGTGTTTTTGGAGGATTTGTACTTAAAAATACTTATGTTCTTTTGGCATGTATTAAATGACGAACTGACTATGCTACCAGTTTTACTAACGTCTATAAAATATTTTGTTAAAACCTTACTTAGCATTTCAGATCCTTTTGACGGGGAACGGCCCACGGGCTGTAGACTCGGATACGGACCCCTAATCCGCATAAGGTGGGTTTTGGGTCGTGACAGATGACATTGACGACCATGAGAGAAAAATGTGAGAGAAAAAGAGGGAATGGAGAAAGAGAGGGTTTTGTAGAGAGAGGTGTGAGATGAAGAGAGATCCGATAGGGGAAGGAAGAGAGACAGAGAGGACACTTTTAATGTGGAGTGTGGGAGTATCCGGGTGGAGCGTGAATAACGCCACCCTATTTTAAAATGTATATATTTTCATAATCATTATTATGTTATGCACATGTTATCATCAATCTTGATGGTTCAACTTCTTTTAAATCTTTGTGAATCATACAGTTTGAAGTCAATTATTTGATTATTAATTAATAAGGGCTTAGTACAACTGTATATATTAAATAAAATTTTCTTTCGGTGAAATTCGATTATTGTACTAACAATTAATATTCTTTTGATTTCTTACATTGATAATATTTAAAAATTAACATTTAAACACAACTATCCAACAAAATTGAGTTGGGATGTTACAATAAGAATGTTGCTTATGAGAGGAATTTGATTGAGTTGAAAGGGCTTTGCTTGGCACACTATTTAGAAGAGATTTAGAGTATTCGTATATGGATGCTAAGGGATTGTGAGAATTACATTTGGGTTAAGGAATATATTATTAATCTCACATCAAGGGAAAACTCTTTTTTGCAGTAAAGCCTAGTTCCTTCAATAAATCCTATTTTTTGATGGGCCTCTCACCAATAATGAAATGGTAAAGTCATCTAGCCTCGAAGCAATGTCCTATTGTGCTTTAGCTAAAAAGGGAAAGTTAATGAATTTGCGTTTGTCCCACATTGAAAAGATAACTCAAAACTTAAGCTTCTCTTCTTCTATAAATCCACCGGCCCTTCTAACAATTTTATTACAAGTTGTTACATGTTCCACTTGTTTAATGACGACTATTAATGTATACTGTTAAAAAAAAATTAAAAATTTCTTATTATAACAAAGTTTTGTGAATATTTGAATAACTCGAAAGAATTCGATACAAACGATAATCCGGAATGAGCTTTGCTAAATTAGTTTAGAGCTCTGGCTCAAAATTATTTTAGAGCTTGGATTACTGTTTAGCAATAATAATTGATATTTGACCTGAGATTATTATTAACCAAAATCGAGGAGTGCCATCCGTACTCGCCAGCGCATTGAAAAGAGTTAAATCCTAAACTAGAGTGAAAAAAAAAGTTATTTTTCAAAATAATGCTATTTTGAACTTATTTACCAAAATAGGGTTGTTTTTAAAAGCGTATTTTGAAAAAACGCTTTCAAAAACGTCTTTTCAAAAGACGCTTTCAATTCGTTTTTTTTTTGTCACATCTCGCTTAAAAGCGTCTTTTGGAAAGACGCTTTTAATTCGCTTTTTTTTTTTTTCACATTTCGCTTAAAAACGTCTTTGGAAAAGACGCTTTCAAAAGCGTCTTTTCAAAAGACGTTTTCAAAAGCGTCCCTCACCCTTCATCGAAGATGACGACAAACCATACATTTCGGAATGTTTTGATTTTGGAATCGTTGCCTGAGAAGTCGAAGATGATACCGACGGGGATGAAGATGACAGGCGTTTTGGGTTTGAAGAACGCTTTGTGTTCTTGCGGGTGCCACCGCCAACTGGGATGTTCCGAAGAGAGCCACCTTTTGTCCAGAAACGGAACAGAGTTCTGGAGATCTGAAATGGGTTTTGAGGGATTTGATGAGCTGTTGGCCTTTCAAGTTGTGAAGTGGCGAAAAGGGGGCAAATGAGAAACAGAGAAGGGGACAAAAGTTCAGATATTTTTGACCAGAAACAAAACAAGAAGTTCAAGCCATATTCATGGAAACAACCAAACAGAGCATCGAAAGTGAAGAAAAAATATTGAAATTTCAAAGCTGTGAACTTGAATGTTTCTGAAGGAAATTAATACAGAACCTAATAGTTCAGGTGAGATTTGTTTCCATCGACGAAAAATCAAGAAAAACAAAGAGATAACAGAAGAAGAAAAGAAGGGATGATATCTGATGCGGATGATCCATCACTCTCTCTCATATAGAGTGAGAAACTCTCTCTCTCTCTCTCTCGACGCTTTTAAAAATCAAAACATTGACGATAGAGGAAGAGAGAGAGAGATGATTGGGTGTGAGAAAACTAGATGTATGGGATGGTTGGGGAAGAGAGGTTGAGAGATATGAGAGAGACGAAGCCTGTGATAAGACAAGTGGAAACTGAGAGAAACAGAATATATTGATGTAGAAAGCGTCTTTTCAAAAAACGCTTTCTCAAATCACCCTATTTTAGTAAATAAGTTTGAAACAACCTTAAACTGGTAAAAAAGTTTTAAAATAACCTTATTTTGGAAAAAAATTCCATTGAAAACAATTTTACTTGCCCCCTTTACGAGGATTGACTACTACCATAACATGTGCTTTCCGCCATTTCATGCCACGTGGCTTTAGGTTTTTGGCCCTTTTTTCTTTTTATTATTTAAATTGAAAGAACACCGTAATGGATCACTTTTGAAGGATCAGTAAAATATGATTCTCGATTGATATAACTTATTATTTAAAAAATAAAAAATATTTCAAAACAAGAGTGATTCTATTTCTGTTATGTTATGTAACAATCGATGGACTGAATAATAATAATAACAGGGCAATTCGGACAACTCATCGAAAAGCCGTACTGACTGTACTCATAAAACAACAGGTGTCAATCAAGAGTGGCGAGTACAATGCCCAAAAAACCGAGACGCGAGTATCGCGAAAAACGGTGTGGCTTTTGTTCCTGCTGCAATCGAGAAGGGTCGTGCCCAATCATGTGAGTCGGGCCTCGTTTGCTCCCCCTGCTTATTTACACTTGCGGAACCCAGCTGTACCCACGCCACGTCACCAGCTAACGTCTCGCACGCCGCCACGGAGGTAGATTAATTGACACTGTGCACTGTGAGAGTGAGAAATTTCAATTTTAATTTTAATGGAAAGAGAAGGGGCGGAGTCGTCATTTTCAAACACCTATCGGCCCTTTAAATAGAGGGTGTGGATGGCCCTTTCGTGGATTTTCACAAAGCCCAGGAGCGAGGGTTTGCGTCGTTTTTTTTTTTTGTTTTTTTTTCTCTACATGCACTTCATTCTCTCCCCCTTGCACATACTTTTTCTCTGGCTTCTATACTGCTCTGGTTTGTAAGGGTGTGCTTTTTTGCTCTTACTTTTCTTTAGGGTGAACGGCAAGCGGTTTTCCGAGGCGGGCTTTGAGGTAACAATAGTGGTATTTGGTTTTTGACTATTTCTTTATCGGTTTTCTACTATTCTGAATGCGATTCGAGTTAATTTCTTGTTTTTTTATTACTATTTTTTGTTGATTCTCGTGTGGATCTAGTCCTTTATGAGTTTAGTAGACCATTGTGAGTCGGATCTATGGTGATTTATAAGGTTTTATTTTTTTATTTTTGTTTAGGGTTGTTGATTGTGCATGTTTGTGTGCTTTTTGGTGGTTCCTATGTACTATAACATGATCAGATCTTTTGAATAGCTACCTAGATTCTGAGTCCATTTTTTGATTTTCTTCAACTTTAGGGTTTTGATAGGTTTTGTTTTTCTAATTATAATCATTTTTTTGGTATAAATGAACATTGGTGTTGGAAGAAGAGCCTCAAGCAAACCGGACTGTTATTTTTTATTTTATTTTGTGGGTGATTTTCTCTTCGAAGAAATATATATTGTTCAATAAATACATGTATTACAAGTATTATGGGACGCTTAGTGGAATTGGAATTCCCCCTATTCTATTCCTATTGATATTGATATTGATACAAATATATATATATATATATGTGTGTGTGTGTGTGTGTGTGTGTGTGTGTGTATATTGATACGATTTTCTATTTAATTGCACGAAGATTTATAGATATTAATTTGTTGTAATCATAGGTCTTATTACTTATTTTTGTTATGGATCATATGATATATACACTTATGCACTATATTTTTCATGGAAACAAGCAAGTTTTACATGGTATATTATTTGGGTCACTATGTGATGTATCACTGTATAACTTGAATTGACAGTGGTTGGACCGCTTAACAATGCTTTAGATCTCGTGTATATATATATATATATATATTCCTATTGATACAAATATATGTATATATATATGTGTATATTGATACGATTTTCTATTTAATTGCACGAAGATTTATAGATATTAATTTGTAGTAATCATCGGTCTTATTACTTATTTTTGTTATGGATCATATGATATATATACTTATGCACTATATTTTTCATGGAAACAAGCAAGTTTTACATGGTATATTATTTGGGTCACTATGTGATGTATCACTGTATAACTTGAATTGACAGTGGTTGGACCGCTTAACAATGCTTTAGATCTCGTATATTTGTTGTTCTTTGATGACAAATTCTTATGCACGTCTGGTTGTTGGTTTTTGTTTTGTTTTGTTTTTTTTTTTCTGTGGTTAATTTGAAGTGCAATTTTTATGATTGTCTGTTGTTATATTATTTCCATTTTTCTTGTATCCTTTACTTGAATATTTGAATTAGGAATGTGAAAGTCAATATATGCTTTATACTGTGTTTGTTTTGCTTAACTTTTCGGACTTATTTTTATGGCTTTGGTTTATTATGTTTGTGGTTATCATTCCTATTATTATTTTTATGATTTTGTTATGGTATTGCTTGATTTGATGTCTTAAGTGGCTGATCAATTTTCAACTGATCAGCCATTTGTAAATTATTTTGTTGTCAATTATTTTGTTGTCGTTGGATGCAGTTATTATCATGGGGAGAAAGAGGAGAACTGAACTGCCTGGAGTTGGTGAGAGCTCTGAGTCTCAGGAGGCCAGTGGAGGACGTGGTGGTGGTGGTGCCCAACGCCCACCTGCACAACAACCACAACAGCAGCCGGGGGGTGGATACCAAGGTGGAAGAGGTTGGGGTCCGCAGTCTCAGTATGGAGGTCGAGGAGGGTATGGTGGCCACAGTGGTGGAGGATCCCAGCGTGGTGGAATGGCACCGCAGCAGTATTATGGTGGCCCCCTTGAATATCAGCATCCAGGCAGGGGAACACAGCAACAGCCGCGGGAAGGAGTGCTGCCCCATCGCCGAGGCAGTGGCAGTGGTAGCCATGGGGTAGGACCTGCTGCCATTGGACCTTCTGTGCCACTAGTTCCCGAGCTGCACCAAGCAACCCAGGCTCCTCATCAGGCCGGGGTGACCACTCAGCCCATGCCATTTGGGAAACCAGCAGATATGCATGCTGAGGGCAGTTCTTCATCTCGCCCACGTGAGCCAAGCCCATTGGAAGTGACACAGCAGTTTCAGCAGCTTACTGTCCAACAAGAAGGGCCTTCTAGCCAGGCAATTCAACCTGTGCCCCCCTCCAGTAAATCAATGAGATTCCCTCTGCGGCCTGGCAAGGGCAGTACCGGTACTAAGTGTATTGTCAAAGCCAATCACTTCTTTGCTGAATTGCCTGATAAAGATTTGCATCAGTACGATGTATGTCTGTCATTTCTTCTTTCTCTTTGTAATTATTTTCTGAGAAAATGCTGCTGAAAAAATCATTTTATTGTCAATTTCTTTCTTGGTGAATGCTAGGTTTCAATTACCCCTGAAGTTACGTCACGGGGTGTGAACCGTGCAGTGATGGAACAACTGGTGAAACTGTACAGAGAATCTCATCTTGGAAAGCGTCTTCCTGCATATGATGGAAGAAAGAGTCTTTACACTGCAGGACCTCTTCCTTTTAGCTCGAAAGAGTTCAAAATCACTCTCATTGATGAAGATGATGGATCAGGCGGTGCCAGGTTTTTGCTTATTTTTTCTTTTAATTTCACTTGCATGTTTGTTTAATCTGTAACTAGATTTTGCTCTTCTTTGTTCCCCCAACACCCCCAAAAAAAATATCAGAAGGGAGAGGGAGTTTAAAGTTGTGATCAAATATGCTGCACGTGCGGACTTGCACCATTTAGGATTATTTTTACAGGGAAGGCAGGCAGATGCACCACAAGAAGCTCTTCAGGTTCTGGACATAGTTCTACGGGAATTGCCTACAACTCGGTAATCCATGGGTTCCATTGTGCTTGACTCTATTATCATTATTTTATCCTTGAATTTATCTTTGTTTTGTTGTGTTGGTTAGTTATTATTATGCAATTGGTTGTTAGGTATTGTCCTGTGGGCCGTTCATTTTATTCCCCGTACTTGGGGAGAAGACAGCCATTGGGTGAGGGATTGGAAAGTTGGCGTGGTTTCTATCAGAGTATTCGCCCAACTCAGATGGGGCTGTCACTCAATATTGGTAAAATAAGCCTTTAACATGTTCTTTTGCATTCTTGCCTCTGTTTTCTTAGTTCTCATCTGGATAGAGATGCTCTGTGTAGTTTATGTGAATCAGTTACGAGTGCCTCCATTCATTTTCAATTGTTGTCTTATATAACCATGACACAATTTAATGGTGCAGATATGTCCGCACTGCTTTTAGTTAGCCATTTCCTGTTGTAGATTCTGTAACTCAGCTGTGGTTTTATGTAATTGTGACATGATTTAATGGTGCAGATATGTCCTCCACTGCTTTTATTGAGCCTTTGCCTGTTATCGATTTTGTTACTCAGCTTCTGAATAGGGATGTTTCTTCTAGACCATTGTCTGATGCTGATCGTGTAAAGGTTAGATTCTGTTACTTCTCTACCATTGTAATTTGATACTCACCCTTTAGTATGTATCACTTGTAATGTAATGAAGAAGTTGATCATATTATCAATTGCTTTTTCTTTTGGTTTTTTTCCATCTGGCATAATGCTGAAGTTCTATTTTATCTTATCTTTCATTTTATGTGTGGTCAATTGTCATTTGATCATATTATCTATAGCTATAGTTTTTATTATTTATTTATTTAGGTGTCTTTCATAAATTTATTTTAAAAGTTGAACATTTTAAATGGAACATATGTTTTTATTCATTATCTCTCTCTATTTATCAGCTTATCCCTATCCTTTTTAAATTATCTGTTTCTCTATATTTATACTATTTTGAGGGGTCAGTATTTGGTTTCCATTTTAGTTTTATTAAATATTGATCTTATTTAGTTGTTTCTTCAAATGGAGCTATATGAATAATATTCTAAGCTAGCTCACATGCGGTTAACTATGTAGTCGCTCATCTGCACCATTTGTTTTACTTGTGTCACAGATCAAAAAGGCTCTGAGAGGTGTTAAGGTTGAAGTTACTCACCGAGGAAATATGCGTAGAAAATACCGTATATCTGGTTTAACATCTCAGGCAACACGAGAGCTGACGTAAGGGTTGATGTTTAGTTTATAAATCCTTGAGGAATTATTATTTATTTCCCTGTAGACTGCATAATTTGTGGTTTGTATTGAGCTGCTCTTTGCATGTTTCTTAGCTGATGACATGGTTCCATGTTTATATGTTAGTTTCCCAGTTGATGATAGAGGTACAGTGAAATCTGTCATTGAGTATTTCCGAGAGACCTATGGTTTTGTTATCCAGCATACTCAATTGCCTTGTCTACAAGTGGGAAATCAGCAGAGGCCAAATTATTTGCCAATGGAGGTCAATTCTTCACTTTATTTCCTATTCCAGTATCATGGTGATTTGTATGCTTATGTGTTTGTTCATGAATTCAGGTATGTAAGATTGTCGAGGGACAGAGGTATTCCAAAAGGTTGAATGAGAGGCAGATCACTGCTTTGCTGAAGGTGACCTGTCAGCGTCCACAGGAAAGGGAGTATGATATTCTTCAGGTTTGTTTCTATAGTGAAGTCTTCTATTTGGTACTGTTTCACATTCTTCTATAATGTTAATATTTATAGTCCCTGCTTTTACAATTTTGCCTGTATAAAACATTCTAATCTCCAGCTTTCTGTTAGCTCCTGTTGTTTCATAGGCATGTTAGGTATTGTATACCTTTTGATGTGTTAATGGTAATATTGGTAGTTCATGGTTTTACAATTTTACCCACTACAAACATTCTAATCCCAAGCTTTGTTAGGCCTTGTTGTTTCATAAGCATGTTAGGTATTGTTTACCTTTTGATGTGTATTTAAAGCTTTGGGGCCTGTGGTGCGTTATTATGAAGCGTTTGTTAATATAAGCTGAGTTTGGTCTCTAGGAACTCCCATTTATGTGTTGCAAGCCTTGTATAATCGAAGATTTAATTGAGAAGCATCTGATTAGATTATGTTGAGAAGTACACTACCTCAGATGTTCTCTTAAGTCCTTGACATTTTTGACCCTTCTGCAGACGGTCCATCAAAATGCTTATGCTGACGACCCCTATGCAAAAGAATTCGGAATCAAAATTAGTGAGAAGTTGGCCTCAGTTGAAGCTCGTATTCTGCCTGCTCCTTGGGTAACTCATTAATCACTACTGTATTTATGTTGCGGGATATCTGAAGTGTAATCCAATTTTTTTTTTTGTAACTTCTGATTTGATGGTTTCTAGAGGTGCATGACTTGTCATTGCTTTTGCAGCTTAAATACCATGACACAGGTAGAGAGAAGGATTGTTTGCCTCAGGTTGGTCAATGGAATATGATGAACAAGGTAACCTTTAGCTTTTTAAAATTAAACTTCCATACTCTAATTTGTAATCATGTTTATATTTTATAAAATTAGAGGGAGGATGTGCTATGTGCTTGTTCTACATTCCATTGTATTTTTCTCCCTTATAGGTGTGCAGTAAAAGTTTTTCAAATTGTCAAATGACTATGTTTTAGAAGAGGACCGACCAAACACACTAAACATACAATGTTGTCAAAACTGATGTAGACTTGTGGCATATAAGGTGCCAGCTTTGCATCTAAAAGGGTGGTTTTGGTTAAGGGTTTGATAATCCTCATAGCTAACAACTACAACAACAACAATTATAATAATAAAAAATCTTTGCTGATAAGCAGATAGTTGAGCTGTAGTTTGAGTATATGAGCACAGCCACTTTGTGAAAAATATTGCCAATGGTTAGTTTTGTTTCTAGATTACACTTCCCATCTAAGCACTTTGCATGAATGGGACCAACAATGTGCACTGGCAGTAGTGTGCACATATCTTAAATATGAAGATAGCTCCCATTTAAATAGTAGCCATAAAGTATAAGTTGGTTTCATCACAAAGACCTTGTATCTGACCTGAATTTTATGGCATCAGAATAACTTTTTGGAAATTCTTTTAGTGGTAAAAGTAAATCATCCGTGATACTGGTTGAGAACTTGTGGTTTTATGTATGATATGGCTTTGTTGGGGAAGGTTTTACATGGGGCATTATTGTTGGATTTTTTTTTTAAATTTTTATTAAAGAAAGGCAGGTGGATAAGAGGGATATTGTGGGTGATGATTTTACGAACTAGGAATTGTTGAAAAGAATGCTGAGGAGGTGTATAGTAGGAAGAAAAGTTAGGGCTCGTTCTATGTGGTTAAAATTGGGATACTACATTGTATTGGTGGGGGGGTCTTTAGGATCGGATCGTAGGATAGGATTAAGAATCTTTAGATTCTACAAAATGATAAAATAAGAATTTAAATTATACGTATACATTAAAAATTATTAAAAATCTCTTGAAAACAAGCCTAAAACTCAATGAAAATGTGGGAGAAAAAAACTTTTGGAATGTATTAAGCTTTCATGGAGAAAATTGATGTAGTAAGTAAGAACAAATTAATATAAATTAAAAAATAAAGACTTATTATTTCATTAATACATCTTACATTATGATATTATAATACCTCAAATTTGAGGATACGAAAGTCCTATGGCTAATCAATGCTTGAAAAGCATTATTAAACCATGAATTGAATCAAATGCAATAAATCATTTTCATAAAGGAAAAAAAAGAATTTGATTTGAGAGAAACAAGTAATAAAGAACAGCTACTACTGTAGATTACGTTTGCAAAACCAAATAAAAATAAAAATTTTAATTAAAAGAAACATAACTACTAAATTTTTTAGGACCGTCAACTGAATTATAGTATGCCATAAAAGAAGTCATGGTGGTCAAAGTAAACAAAGATGTTTTTAATAGCTCAATTCTTTGCTTATGTAGAATATCATTGAACAGTTCAATGAAAAGAAATTTTGTTAGTAGTTGATTTATATAGGGCATTCTACTAGGTTATGGACTTTAGTTATTGTCATTTTGGCCACTAGGTGTAACTATTTAGAAAGAATCAAAAGTAATAAAAAAAGAGCAAAAAGGTAGCATCTTATGATCCTACGACTCTATCCATGACTGGTCCGATCCTACTATGATCTTACTTTACAATGATTTTTAGTACGATTCTTATCGATTTTGAGTTTTGGGTATTGTAGGATATGATCCAGATCGCAATTTTAACAACTATGGGCTTGTTTGATAACGTTGTTTTTGGTTTTTTTTTGAATCGGGAGAAAAAAATGCGTTTGGTTACTTGTTCTGTTTTTATTTTTTTTGAAAACATTTCCAGATTTAGGCTAGAAACGAGAAAAAGTAGCTTTCAAATTTTTTGAAAAAAGGGAATTGGGAGCAGTGCACGAGTATCATCTTTAATGAGGTTTGACTATCAACCTATTGACTCCTATTAGTTACAAAATTTTCTTCTACAAACACCATCGATTTCTCTCTTAACTCTTTTACAATAGAACTCTTTAACTTTTTGACCATAGAGGTATTAGTAGAGTGGGTTTTCTTCTCTGTAATTAGAATCATAGTCATATTTTGAATTTTATTATATAACCGACTGATATTCACTTGTGTGTGTGTGTGTGTAGTAGTAGTAATGATGGATGAAGACAGTCAGTCACTTACAAGGCATTGTTAATGTCATGGCAATAAAATGGCTACATATTCAAACAAACCCTGAAAACAAAGCAACTCGTAAGTACTGTTGGAAGAGAATTTAATCTTGCTCATGAAAAATAAACCTTGTTAATTAAAATCACTTTTTAAGTGTGCTGGAGAGAAAGGAGGTACAACGTTTGGATTCGGTATTGAAGTATCATTCCAGGCTCCCCAATTTACCGAGTAACTCCGTTCTGAATTTCTTAATTGAATATTGCCTAGAGACTGTTTTAAAAACTGGTCTGAAAATATGCTTAACAGAATTCAATAAACATTAGATAGAACCATTACAGTAGCCTTCTAGCCTATTGCCAACAAATAGAAGTTGGGTCTTAATTTGTGAAAAAGAAGAATGCACCCTTGGGTCTTATACGGGAATGGAATAGCCTCTTAACATGCTAAGCAAACATCCATTTTGGTGATTTTCAAAAGTTCTTCTCAACTGACATTTGTTTAAGATGCACATCTAAGATGTCAGAATGATTTTATTCTCAGTATATAAAACACGTTTCTTGTTTTTCTTTTGTACTTTTTTTTTTAAAGAATAATGTTGTACCAAACGCATATTCTGTTTTTATTTTTATAAAACATAAACAGAAACTAGTTTTGCTTTTAAAAAACAGAAAACATTATCATAAGAATAATAACTACATTAATTTTTAGTTATTTGGGCATGTGGTGGAGCTGCTACGTTGGTAGATATTATTCTTGAATTCACCTCTATATATATACAATGTTAAAATATAGTTGTAATGTTTAATAATGCAGTAGTTTCATTCTTGTGTAGGAAGGGTCTATTGTGGCTTGGAAGCTGCTATACTTTGTCATAATTGTTAGTATCTTACTATACATTTTGATATAGATATAAAACGATACGTATTTTATATTTGTATCTTTTTTCTACTGTATCTTACAATACGTTTTCTACTCAAGCAAGAAAGAAGGAATGTAAGTATTATAAGAAGATGAGGACGATAAGTGAGCACATACAAGAAGTTGAATAAGAAAAAAGAAATAAAAATTTGTTGACATCTGACGACGACGATGATAATATCAACGCCATCGAAATTAGATATTAAGATGAAAATGGAATAGATTATAAAAATGAATAATTTTAGATATTTTCTCAAATTTTGACATTGATGAATTTTGTTGGAAAATTGGATTATTAAATTTTCGTTTGAAACTCACATGATACAACATATTTGGAAAACGAGATAACTGTACTTGGTACTAGATTGAATTTTAATTCTTGGATAAATAATAATAATTTATATATCTAATTTTTATGACAATTGAATTGAAATATAATTTATATAATTTTAAACATTATATATATATTGATGTGTATACATATATCTATATATTTATTTATAAATGTATTTTTTTTTAAAAAAACATGTATCTTACGATACCCGATACAATACTCAGTTTTTAAAAAACGACACGGCTTCAGATACACATTTCGACAACTTTGCTTTTAGTAGTTAAGGAGTTTTTGTTTCTAGTTTTTCGCTGTTAGAATGTTTTCTAGAGATGTTTATCTCATGTGCATTTGTTTGTAATTTTGTTTACTGTATTGTGAATACTGATATTGAGATTAGTTTACATCCCCACTATTTGCATCCTAGTTCAGCTTCGTCATTTGTAATTTTTTTAAGATTAATGCATAATTCCTCAGTAATTGATTGGCATCCCTCTGTTGCAGAAAATGGTTAATGGGGGAACGGTAAATAATTGGATCTGCATTAATTTTTCACGAAATGTTGAAGAGAGCGTTGCCCGTCGTTTTTGTCATGATCTTGCCCAAATGTGTAACATTTCTGGCATGGTGGGGCTTTTTAGAGATTCTCATTTTCAATTATTTGCTATATTTTAAATGCTGTGAGTTCTCTGTCCTGAATGTTGAATGTATTGGTTCTGTAGGCATTTAATCCTGAACCTGTTCTCCCACCACTTGGTGCCCGTCCTGACCAGGTAGAAAGAGTATTGAAAGCTCGGTTCCATGATGCCATGACTAAACTGCAGCCCCAGTCCAAGGAACTTGACCTGCTAATTGTTATTCTGCCAGATAATAATGGCTTCACTTTATGGTAGGGAATATCTAACCAATGAACAAGATTCCATTTCTATATTTTTTTTTCCCCTAATTCTTTGGAGAACATATTCTAGTTTTATCTTTTTGTGTCATTTTAGTTCTATATTTTGATTTCCTCGCAGGTGATTTAAAGCGTATATGTGAGACAGATCTTGGAATTGTTTCCCAGTGCTGTTTGACAAAGCATGTATTTAAGATGAGCAAACAGTATCTTGCAAATGTGGCTTTAAAGATTAATGTGAAGGTTGGAGGAAGGAATACAGTGCTTATTGATGCACTATCAAAGCGTATACCACTGGTCAGTGATCGGCCTACCATCATTTTTGGTGCTGATGTTACCCATCCACATCCTGGGGAGGATACAAGCCCATCTATTGCGGCCGTATGATGTTTTCGGTCACCTAATCTTTTATGATACTTGTTTATTTATATGCCTGGATTAGATAGTTTTTCTGTCTTCTATTACTAACAGGAGGTTTTTTTTTCTTCAGGTTGTTGCTTCTCAAGATTGGCCAGAGGTCACAAAGTATTCTGGTTTGGTTTGTGCTCAAGCCCATCGACAGGAGCTAATCCAAGATCTGTTTAAAACTTGGCAAGATCCTGTTAGAGGAACTGTGACTGGTGGCATGATCAAGTATGATACTTCTCTCTCCCTTGCTCTCGCTCTATCTCTTCATTTTAATGGTGTACCGTTGTTTAGTGACTTATTTGATGTTGAATGTTAATTTGAAAATTTACCATATTTATTAGTTGGATTGAAACATAAATATTTGTTCTTGTATAATGCAGGGAACTCCTCATTTCTTTCCGTAGAGCAACTGGGCAGAAACCACAGCGCATCATATTTTACAGGCACTGTCTATTATCTTGCAGTTCTTTTACATGCAGTGTTGGGCCCTGTGCTTGCTATTCTGAACATGTATGTTCTTTATCTGCAGGGATGGGGTGAGTGAGGGGCAGTTCTATCAAGTTTTGCTTTATGAGCTTGATGCTATTCGTAAGGTGAAGTCAGATTACAGTCCTGCCTTTGCATGGCACCTTATCCATGTGTTTTTTTTTTTTTTTTTAAATTTGAAATTAGGATAAATCTAATTTCTGTTGGTCTTTTCTTTTAAACCTATTCTCAGGCTTGCGCATCTTTGGAACCAAACTATCAGCCCCCTGTTACATTTGTCGTTGTTCAGAAACGGCATCACACAAGGTTGTTCGCCAACAACCATCGTGAACGAAATACCGTTGACAGGAGTGGAAATATACTACCTGGTAAGTAATTTGGTTTGTGACCAATTCTAGAATTGTTTTTGATGTTGATACTGTAATGATGTAAAACCTCTTTCTATATGAATTGCAGGCACCGTTGTGGACTCCAAGATCTGTCATCCAACTGAATTTGACTTCTATCTGTGCAGTCATGCAGGCATTCAAGTAAAATATATATTCATATTAGATTCAATTATTTGTGAGGTTTTGGACTGGCATTTATTGAATTCCAATCATGTGTAACAGGGTACGAGCCGACCCGCCCATTACCATGTGCTATGGGATGAGAACAAATTCACAGCTGATTGGCTTCAATCACTCACAAATAACCTTTGCTATACGTAAGTGCCCTAGTGGATCCCTGAATTTAAAGCTCGAAGTAATTGTGGTTGCTTGTGGCAAATAACTTTTGTATGTGGTGAGAGCAAATAATAACCTTGCACTGCTGTCCTTCATGCTAAAATTTGACAATGCAATCTTTGGTGCAGCACCAAGGATAGCATTGTTGAATTCTTGCCAACTCATTAATTTTGTCTTAACATGCGATTTTGTGTGAAAAAAATGGTAGCTAGAAAGAAAAATAATTATGCCAAAAAATAACATTTTACTATTTGATCATAAAAGTTAAAATATAACATTTTGGTACTCTAGCAATGCAAAATATTACTGTGACATTGCCCTTGGAGACTCAAATAAAGCCCCCGCAAAGTCTGATAGTGTATCAGATATTTTAATTTTAATGTTTTCTTCATATTCTGTATTTTTGCATAATTTTTGAATTGAATTGGTTGTATTTTCTTTTTTTGTAGATATGCGAGGTGCACGCGATCTGTTTCCATTGGTTAGCTTCTTTCTTGTACACACGCAATGGCATTTGACTTTCATTTTGGCATTTAGGGTAATTTCTCTAGTAATCTATATTTTCATCAATGGGCTAATCTGCATCTACTTTTTTTTATTTTTATTTTTGCAGTGCCACCTGCATACTATGCTCATCTGGCAGCTTTTCGAGCTCGTTTTTATATGGAACCAGAGACATCTGATAGCGGTTCAATGTCTAGTGGTGTGGCTGCTGGTCGAGGAGCGATAGGTGTTGGTGCAGGTCAAAGGAGTACACGGGCACCAGGTGCTAATGCAGCTGTGCGGCCCCTCCCTGCCCTTAAAGAGAACGTGAAGAGGGTCATGTTCTACTGCTAGATTTCGTTTATTTCCGAATGTAACCGCGAATTTATCTTCTTCTCGTAACTTGGTTAGTTCCTGCAGTTTCATTAATTTGACAGGGTGGTGGTCTTGGATGGATTTCATATGGATTTTCCCCCTCTTTACGTGGGACATAAATGCAATTACTGGCTGTGAAACTGTTACCGTGTGACCTGCAGGGCGTCCTACATTTATTCAAATTGATTGGAGTTATCCTTCTATTTCCCCTCTCCTTCGTCTCCAGGGTAGTTTCTGGTTTTGTTTCGTTCAATTGGGGGGTCTTCGCTTTACAGCTTATTAGATGTAGACCATTAAATACAGCTTATTGAATGGGAAAACTTCTTTTTAAAGAGTTTTTGAGATAGTGTATTTGGTTTGTCCATGATGTGTGTTGAGCATGAAATGATTGTATATAAAGTACAAACTTGTCTCATAGATCCCCACTAAGATGAAGCTTCCAAGGAGTTGCTTGTTGCATGGTATGGGACAAGAATACATTTTTGTATGCATTAATATATAAGTATATGCAGGTACACAAAAAATGAACAGATTGCACTATATATATATATATTTTATATATACACACACACACCAGTGTGTACATGTGCGAATATGCGTAGGGGCCGTGTGTGTGAGAATGAATGTGTGGAGGAAAAGTGTAGAAATGTGGGGAACTTCAAGAGAAGCACGTCATGCTTGCCAAAAGCACGAGGTGGCAGTGGCTGGTGCTGAGTCACAAGACAGGTATGTTGAAGGTAAACCACCTGTGGCTTGAGGGAAAGAACCCATGTGTACAAGAGGAAAAACCGTAGAGGTTGAGCAGAGAGCGAGAACTTGCATTTTAGAGAGAGAGAGAGTTGGAGAACTTTCAAAGGCAGGTAACAACTCTGATCCTCCTTTAAATATATTTAGCTAAATTATAGGGTTTTAACGAAGATTAAGTCAATATCACAGTGAAAACCATACATCCCTAGTGAACCGTCATTAACAAAGATTAAAAGGCTACCTAGAAATGAATTGGAACAAAACTCAATTTCGAGTGCTGGGACTTGATCTACACAAGAAATAATGCAGAAAACACATGGGGCCCGACTTGAAAGCTCAAATTTGAGCCCTAAAACATACAGTTGCAGGTTGGCCATCCACGGTGACCCTCTAAAATTGGACTTGAACTTTAAATTGTTGAATGGGAAATGAAACCTTAAAGCTCAAGGAGCTCAACCCAAACGGCCTTGAGATGACCATAGACCAGACCTCTATAGTGATTATGAGAGAAGAAGTAGAGCTTTTTAGCTCAATTCAGACCCCAAAACCAACGCCAAGATCATCTTAAGACATGTAGAAACCTAATGGTGATGAAAGGATCTTGAATCCAGGGTTGATATGCACGAAATGGAGCGGGAAAAAACTAGCATTTTTAATGCTGCAATAGGAGATCAGTTGGGGACGATGACCCCGCTGAGTCAACTCGTGAGTTGACTCAATCAATTTAGCCGAGCAAAGGTGAGTTGACTCGGCTAACTGGGTTGACTTGGCCACATGTCAACGCGTAATTAAACCACCATTTAAATGGAACAACATCGTTTTGACGATAAATTTAAAGCCCTTTTCCGCCTGTCTAGTTACGAGTATAGTAAATTGGAATAAGGGTTCTTGATATTCTAAACCCGAATAAGGGAATGAAATTAGGAATAAGGTTGTTTGGCAGTTGAATTAACTAGTTAAAATTAAAATTGGGATAACCCAAGCCTAGATAAGGCCTAAAATAGGGATATGTGTTGTTTGTTTGGCTAATTAAATTAAAATAGGGTTATCCATAAAGTAGATAACCCTTGATAGTGCGGATAGGGACTGTTTGGCTACACCAGGGGCTTAAATGAATTTTTTAGAATTTGCACTTTTGCCCTTGACCTTTAATTTATTATATTGTGGTCCAAATTTCTGGAAATCAATTCTATAATACCCTTGAAAAATATATTAAATGATTATTTAGCCCCTAAAATTCTAAAAATTATGAGAATACCCTTAGGAATTTAAAAAATTACTGAAATACCACTAAAATTGAATAAAATTACAATTATACCCTAATTATAGAGAGAAAAACTTATCTCTAGCATAATTGGGTTAGACAAAGCCAAATCAAGATCTGATAAAAGACAAACTTATTTTTTTTCGACATTTTAGATCCAATGGTGGACTCCGTTTAGGCCAATTAAATTTTCAAATACATAAACAAATAAACTGGACTAATTGCAAAAAGTCTTAAAAGCTTAATTAAACTACCAAATGACTTCTAATGATCACGAGGGTACCTACCCTAAGTTTTTTCAATGTTCTAGACTCAATGGTGGAGTCCATTTCGTCAAATAAGGAGATGAAAATATAAATATATGAAATTGGCCATTTTAAGGATAAAACAAGTTACCTGGAGAATAAGTGAAAACCTAATTTGACCATTATAAGTCCTTAGACCTAAAATATGACCCATGGGACTAAGAGCTAAGTAATCTATCAATAAAAACCTTATGGTGGTAACATTGAACTGAGAAATGTTCATTGATTATAGGAACAACAAAAGGCAAGGAGAAAGTTATTGAGGAAAGAAGAGATCTCGTCTGAAGGTAAGTGTAATACCCCGAACCAAAAATATCGGGTCCTATGGCACGTATTACGAGATTATGAAAAATTAGTGTAAAGATATTTACACTTAAGAGAATAATTAATTAATTTAACATAATTAATTAATTAAATATAAGAAATTAATTATTAGTTATAATTAATAGAAAATATGATGACACATACATACACACATTAAAGGTGTATTGTGTGTGAATACATGACCAAGTATGTAGATGTGTAAGTATATACATGGATGTGTATAAGAATAATTAAATATATCTATATGTAGTATGTAAAAACATGCAAATATCTAAGGTGTAATTATGTGTGTGTCTCCAAGTGTGTTAGTGTGTGTGAGTTATATTATGTGTGTGTGTATATATATATATATAAAACAAACACACACACACATGGCCAATTGATGGCCTGCCCCAAAACATTGGAGTAGAAGCACTCATTAGAAATGCTGCCACAAGTTAACCTAGTTGGTGGGGGAAATCAGAAATTGCAATGATCATGTATGCACCTATATACATATATATACATATTGTATACACACACCCAAACGAGAATTCAGTCATACAGAGAGAGAGAGAGAGTTTTGAGAAGAAGAAGGGAGAGAATCAGAAGTGAAAGAGGTAAAAAAAATCACAACAAACAGGTGTGAACACATGAACTTGTCATTTTCTCTCTCTAAGATTTTTTCATGAATATAAACTTTTTTTGAGTAGTTTATATACGTAGGATGTTTAATATATGTTTAAAAATTTATCAAGCATGATTTTAGGTCTTGAAAACACTAAAAAAATGGAAACCCAAAAGAGGCCACCATTGGAGGACCTTGCTTACAACAGGTTTGAATCCATCACCACCAAACCATGTTTGGCTTATCAAGACCTTAACTAGACCCTACAAGCATGTTAGAAACCTATGACCGTGATCAAAAATCAAAAGAAATGACCCCCATAACACGAGTTGCAGGTTTTGGTTTTGAAAACCAAACTCTGAAACTCATACCAAAACTAGGTTTAAAGAATAGGGAATGAAACCTTATGAAAAATGGATCACGCAGAACCAAACTCCATTAAAAATGGTGATGAAATGAGGGTTTACCAGGGAGTTGCAGGTTCGGGTATTAGGTATGAAACTGAACGTTTAGGTTAGTTTTAATGTGTCAAATGAATGCCAAAAGATTGGCCAACCCTCTAGGAACATGGAAACCCAAAAACAAAGAAAATCAGTGGTTAAAAATGCACGAAAATGGAAGAAAAGAAACCCAGAAAATTAGGGCAACAGTGCTGAAATTTGGTGAAGAAGACGACGAGTCGACTCGCTGTCTTGAGTCGAGTCAGACGGGTTAACTCGGGACACGTGTAAAGAGACGGGATGACCACCGTATTATTGGAACGATGACGTTTTAAGTTAGCTTTTAAGTTTTAAAATGTTAGGGTTGACGTCATCATGACGTCAACATTACATGTTGAACCGGCCCAAACCGATTGGTTCAGTAAAAACTTGACTGGTTCACTTAAGAACGAACTGAACCCACTGGTTCAGACCGAAAGTTTGCAAAATTAGAATTTGACCCCAGAACTTCTGAAAAATTTTACTATGGACCAACCAAAAATTAAATTAATATTAAATTAATAATATTTAAATACAAAAATTATGAAATTGCCCCAAGTCCTCAAACAAGTCAAACGAAGTCCAAATAAAGTAAAAAAATAGTGTATTTTAACTATTTTGGACATTCTGGACCCAATGGTGGGGTCCATTTCACAAGATGGGACCCCAAAAAATTAGGACACATAAAGGGGTAAAATTACCATTTTGCCCCTAGTACCCCGAAAGCCAAATCAAAACCCGAGGAAGCCTAAATTGACTTTCTTCGACGTTATGGACTCAATGGTAAAGTCTATTCAACACATAGAAGTGTCTAAAATAAAAAAGACATAAAATTTGATGAATAGTTTCAGTCAGGTGGCTATGAACTGAAACATTGTCGAAGTACTAAACTGAGGCTCGTATGTTAAAACGAAATACGAGGAGACTCAACACATAAACATGTGAAGAAAATAAATCAAACTTAAAGTTAATGGAGCTACCAGAAGAGTATAGTTTAAATAAAAGTTAATTTCTAACGCGTTAAATTGTGTTATAGGTTAAGGCTTAAGTAATCAGTATGGATAAAACACAAGAAGCTTTTATGGAAGATTTATTATGGCAACAAAAGGTGATTGCCCAGAAAATTCGGATCGCTAAGACATGTGAAATTGTTTCAGTTAGGCTGTTCATGTGTAGAACCCCAACTAAGGCATAACTTGCTGAAGCGAAAATTAAGGAACAAGAAAACACTGAAACCTTGAGTGAATGGCTTCAGAGGTAATATTTATTCATCATTAAAGTACGTAGTGCAATTATAATTAGGCTGATCTTTTTTGTTAGGCCTACACAGTCCAAGGATAGATTTAAACCACAAGTTGATTTGAATGTATATGAAGTTTATGAGATTCCCCTAAACTATTTTAGGTTGAGAAAAGGGAAAGACAAAGGAAAGGCACCTCAGTAGCGCCAACCTAGACGTATAAGGTGAGTAACCATGTATTTGAAGTGGAGATTTAACTCCACAAATTTGAATAATGGTTTAAGTTCAAGTTATGTGAAGCGTTTGAATATCAAATTCAGTCTTTACATGATTCCTGTTTTAAAATATTCCGTTATGACATGCTTAGTAAATGTTTTTATATTCAGTTCCTTTTCTTGAAAATATTTAGCATGTCTGAGTAAAAATGCAAATTTCTTTAAATATCCTGAATTTGATTATTCCAAGAATTTGAAGTTTATTGAAGAAGTTATATGTCATATGTTTTAAATGCAACTACAAGGAGGCTATGTTTTAATGCTTTTAAATAGCATCTATTTGTAAATGTTTTATACCTCCTGTTGCCACAGATAAAGCAAGATAAATGTGCATAAGCACCACATGTGACGTTGAGTTTCTTCGAAATTCAACTATGACATGTAAAATGCCAGGTAGCAGGATCTAATCCCCCAGGCATGAGATATCTCCATTGTAGTATGACTAGAGTCCGGTTCGAAACGGATTTTACTAACGAAAGTGATAAGATGATACATGTGAAAATGAAAACAAGTTTTACTCTCATTTTTCTATGCATATCTACGTGTTTTAAAGTTCATATACTTTATTTGAAGAAGTACATGTTTAGCTTGAATACTCTAAATGTTTCAAAGCTATCTGTTTTAAAGAATGCATAAATTCTGTGTTCAAAGAGTATAAGCAGTTGGTGATGAGTATTTTATAAATTCTCATGTGCTAAACCATTGCCAATTGAAACCCCATGACAAATGCTGGAATTACTTACAAGCTTAGTTTAGCTTACCCGGATTTTTGTCCACCCCTCCTTCTCAGGTGATCGACGACAATCTTAATATTAATGACGACGATGATGAACCTAGCCGCTTTCTTTTGGAGGGATTGTTAAGTAGTTTCTTTTGTGGAACGCTATGGACTTTTAGTAGTAACTTTTGTATTAGGAAGTAGTGAACTGTTTTGTATTTAAGCCCATGGGGCAGTTAAACATGTATTAATTATAAAGCCTTTAAGTTTTAATTATGCTCTGAATGTATAATCATGTGTACCATTGAGAAGAGCGGCAGTACCAGGCGGTTGTGCGAAAGATTTAAAATGAGAAAAGAAAAGAAAGAAAGAAAGAAAAAGTTTTTCATCCTTCCGCAAACACAGGCCCCACCGCTATCTGATACCGTTGCTTATGTGAGCCTTGCCCTAAGGCCCTTGGGCCGAAGGGTGGCGGTCGCGAAACGAGGTCCGCACAGGGTGGATTTTGGGTCGTGACAGTAAGTAAACTTGAACTCTAAAGTAGGGAATACCTTTATTTGCCCCTATGAGCACACACACTCTATAATTGCCAATAGCTCACTTTCTGAATCATGTTTATTACTTTCTCTCAATCTATTGTAACTACTATATTATAGTTACTATGATTTGATCTATAATAACTTGTTGTGGATATCTGTAATTTGTTGCATCCTTTTGATCTAAATACTTGATATTTCTTTGGGACTTTGTGTTGTGTAAATTAATGAACTGTTATGGGTCCATGTTTTGTGGACATCGGTATTTAACTAAGATTCTGTGCACACTCGAACTTGTGTATATCACAATGCCTCTCTATATTCCTATAGATGCCACTGGCCTTTTGTCACGACTCGCATCCTACCCTATACGGATGTCGAAGACGTGATGCCGGTTAGCCGCCTTGTCGATCTCCCTACTGACAATGCGACCAACCCAAGGCAAACTTCCAAACTTTATGATGAATTGCATTTCAAATGTAGGGTCAGAGCACCGGAGTTCAAAACTTTTCATCTTGGGAATGCAACTCATCTATGGACCATAGAGTTATATACCATAGAGCACATATAATATCTCCAAAGTACCAATATCATGAGCCATGTCTCAACATATCTAGTGCATTTTAATGATATCAATCATATCATTTCACTCACTTGAATAGTTTGATTCAGTACACAAGAATCCAAGTCTCCACAAATCAACTGCTAATCGATCCTTGCTTGGGATATCTCCCAAGCCTACTAATATCATCTCATTGTGCCTTCTAATCCAATGGAGGCAAATCCTAAAAAATGTTAGACAAATAGAGTGAGCTTAAACAAGCTCAGTAAGTAAACTCCTCACTCTGCCATGGGTAAGGGTTAGCTCAAAAGATGGATAAGAATAACAACGAATCAGAATAGTATCATAACAGGATATGAAGAACAAGAATGTCACAGTAGCCAGTTACTAACAAATGAATAAATCTCAAAGGCACATCCCAAGATAGATCAACAAAACAATATAAGGAATGACCTGAACATCATATAGTTGCCATAGTAGTAAAGTGTCAATCTGAACTCAAGAATCAACAAGTACGTTATCAATAAGTAGCGTATCAACAGATAAACAATAAACTAGCTCACAAGGAATATTCGAATCAGAAGTATATCATCAACGTGGGTGAGCAAGTATATCAATGAATCATGAGTACATCATCAAGGTATCAATGAAGAAGATACTAATAGAACAGATGCTGGTATACACATGTCTCATTAGTGCCTATCTCAGGTCTATGGGTCAGAAAGCTCCCTCACGTGCCCGTGTCCAGCCTCACCCACATCACTGTATCCAGGGTCTTCTGGTTTAACAACGCTTTCACGTGCCTGTACCAGCCTGACCTAAATAAATAACACCAGAGCGTTGAACATATAACATGTCCCTCATGGACTAATCATTAGGCCACTCTCAAACATCGACCCGTAGGTCCTCAAGCATCTGTGGATCAGATGGACGTTGTGACAGATCACAACTCCAGGTACTCAATAAAATCATGATCATCACGTTTCCACAGGATATGGAATACAGGGAATGAAATAGAGATATCAATAATTGAGATCTCAATGAGTCAACAACAAGAGTACGTATCAATCATAGAGATCAATATCATCAGGCGGACGTTGTGTGTAACACCTTGACCTAGAATATGGCACGTAAACTGAGGTAGGCTGGGTCGAGTAGTTTAATCCCAATTGTAACCGAATATGAGTTCGTTATAAACGAAGCATAGTTTTGTAATATTCAACGAGTTAAAACACATAGTAGAGTTATAATCACATCCAAGGTACCTCGAGATCATTAGTCTGAGGAAATTAGATAGTACGGAGAATCGTGCCATAAATCTGTATATACCTCGATATACGTGTATAATATATTGAATGTACGAATGTAAATATATTGAGAATATACATATATATATATATATATAAGTATAGATATAAGTGTATGTATACAGAGTATATATATATATACATGTATAAATATATGTATAAGTACATATATATAAAGATACATGTATAGTATATGAAATATAAATTATGTATTATAAAAAATATATATATATATATATGTATATAATATATAAAATATATATATATATATACACACACACACACACACATTAAGCATGTAATGCATGCAAGAAAAGAGAAAAGAAAGAAAAAAGGAAAAGGAAAAGGAAAAGGAAGTGGGCTGGTGTCGGCCAAAGTGTGTGTTGGTGTGTGTGTAAATATATTATATGATATATATATATATATATATATATATATATATACAACTATCAAAAGCAAAGAAACAAAACAAAGGAGACAAGTCTCAGCCGTGAATAGAGAAAAAGAGAAGTCAGAAATAGGGGCTAAGAAAGTAGGAGGAAAGAGGGAAAGAAGAGAGAGAGAGAGTAGAGAGAGAAATGGGCAGTTAGTGTGTATATATATATATATATATATATATATAAGTAGGTTGTTTGATAGAAAATCAGAAAGATAGAAGCAAAGTAGAGGAACTGAGAGCATTAGAAGGATTCAGAAAAAGAAGCTAGAGCACTCGGAAGTAGAAACTTTAAGCAAAAACATGAGAAATAAGGTTGGTATCATGAATTTTGTTTTTAAATTTTAAGAGCATGAATGATAGATTTGATTGTATGGTTTTAAAGAGCATGAAAAATGGTAAATTTAGGAAGAAACTGCAGCCCATTTGGTTAAGAAATGAGTGAGAAAAACAAATTTAAAGGTTGAAGGAAAATTCTGGGTCATTGGATTTTTGATCAATTTAGCTCATTTTATGAATGGGGAATTATTTACCATAGGTGCAGCAACTTGTAGGTAAAATTTTGGCTCAAAACAATGATTAAAAAGCCATGAAAAATGAAAAATTCAGTTCGCCGAAAAATCTGGGTAGCTTGCCAGAGTTGGCTGCAACTCCATTTTTGAACCTTCTGGTGACTGAAACTGAATTTTGAGGGTAGATATGGAAAGCCCATGAGGAGTAGAAGAGGAACCCGTTGGTCGGATGTTGAAACGTTACCGAAAAAGGCTGCCGTCGCCGAGGAGGATGATCGGCACACGGCTGGGCAGCACGCTGGTGCTTGTTAGAGTTTTGGGATTTTGGGCCATGGATTTGGGTCGGGTCGACCTGCCCAACCCAATATGGGTTATACCCAATACGGTGCAGCTTTGAGGGATTTTAAAAAAAATGATTTGGGGCTGTATGGATATAGGGATAGTAAATAGAAATTAAATTGAAATTGGAATAGGGATAGCCTATCCAAGGTTTGGGCTTATCCGTTGTTTGGCTATTCCAAATTGGAATAGGACTTTCTGAAATTCAAAAATTTACCCAGAATTTATGATAATTATATTTTGACCCCAAGTAATAAAATAATATTTAATTTAAAAGGAAAATTACCAAAATGCTCCTAAGTCAAAAAGTAGTCAAACGGACTCCGATTAAAGTAAAAGAATATTGAATTTTTATTATTTCGAGTATTCCAGACTTAAACATGGAGTTTGATTTATGAAAAGAGGTCTCGAGAAGTAAGAACCCGTAAAAGTTCAAAATGAGCATTTTGCCCTTTTTAGTACAGAAGTCCGAATTAAATTCTGCGAAAGCCTAAACCGACTTTGTTCGACGTTCTGGATTCAATAGTAGAGTCTATTTAAGTAAAATAGATATCAATAGTAAAGAGACATAAAATTTGATGAATAACATAATTCAGATAACTATAGACTGAGATTGAGTTTCCTGAATCATAGAAATACCAAGAGAAAAGGAGAAGGCGGTTTGACCTTCTAGATAGATACAGAAAGAGGTAAGTAATATATGATCTCTGCATGTGTTACTTTCCAAGTCATGTCAACAGTTCTTTTGTACATTACCTATTTTATTCTATACATACCAGTGTTTATTGAGCCACATTGATATTGCCCTATCGTGTGGGAAGCATTTATTGATTTCTATATATATCTCAATCATGATTGTACACTTGTGCATAGAGTTCTTTTTGTACACTTGTACTTAGGGCCATGAGGGCCAGAGTCACATTGTATATACAGAGCAGTATTTTAGAGAGCCCGAATGGAACTGCATACGAGCACAAGGGGATTTTCGGGCCCCACCAGTGCATCTCGTTTAGTTGACATCACCATCCTTTGTTTTTGATTCATAGCTTGATCATGTTATATTGTTATGAATGATCATGAGACTTTACAGCTTTCATTAAGTGCTTACATTTCATGCTTGATATAACTCATGACTGTAGCAGTATGACATTGTTAGCATAACATATTCATTTCCTTATCATTTGACTTCTATCATTTGATATTGAGTTATACTCCCTCCGTCCCGAATTAAAAGTCCCTTATTCTATTTTGAGATGTCCCATAATAAGAGTCTTGTTTAAAAAATTAATGTATAAATAATTATGAAAATTTTAAATTACCCTCACAAATTTAATGTAAATGTACTACTCAATGTGAATGAAGGTTAGTTTTGTAAATTTATCCTCTTAATCAAGTGTAAAAGCATTAAATGATTGTCCAAAATAAAAAGTTGGTTTTCCCAAAAGGGACTATTAATTTGGGACAGAGGGAGTATATTTTTTGACTGGTTAGCACTTCTTTATACACTTGTACACATGGTAGAGCAAAGGACTGCTTATTGAGTTTTTATAGCTCATACAGATACTACATTCATTTTCAGGCACAGACATCGAGAATAGACCATAGAGCCTGAGTCCTAGAGGTGGACATTTCTTTTGAAGTTGTAGTGTAATATTTAGTATGAGTCTTGTAGCTCTCCCATGTTATCCACGTCTTGGGGATGAACAGTTATAAAGAATTTTATATTTCATTTTTTGAGAACCTTATATATATATATCACATGCAGCTTTTACTTATTTATTTGTTTAAGTCTTTTGCTATTTAGTTGTTGCATGTTAGTAGCACTGATTGTGTAGCAAGTTGAGACAAGTCTCGGTTCGGCACCCAGAGTCGGGTCGGGATTCTTGATTCGAGATCCGCACAAGGTGGGTCTCGGGTTGTGACATAGTATGCACAAGCATGAGACCCACAGGGGTGACTGAAGAGCAAATTAAATTAAGAACCTTTGCATTTTCTTTGAAGGATTCGGCTAAGGATTAGCTTTATTACCTACCCTCCGGGAGTATTACCACATGGAACAAGATGAAAAGGTTGTTTTTGGAGAAATATTTCCCAGCTTCGAGGGCGGCCAACATTCGAAAAGAAATTTGTAGTGTAAGGCAGCACAACGGAGAGTCCCTACACGAATACTGGGAACATTTCAAGAAATTATGTGCAAGCTGCCCCCATTATCAAATTAGTGACCAGCTTCTTATCCAGTATTTTTATGAGGGACTTCTACCCACTAATAAGAGCATGATTGATGTTGCTAGTGGAGGAGCTTTGGTGGATAAAACTCCTGAGGCCGCGAGAAACTTGATTGCAAATATGGCGGCCAATTCTCAATAATTTGGCACTAGGCTTGACCCTCCATCTGAGCACGTTAATGAGGCAAATATTTCCTCCTTTAAATAACAAATTACGAGTTTGACTTCTCTTATTCGTCAAATGGCTGCAGGTAATATGCAAATGGTGAAGGCTTGTGGGATTTGTTCGGTAGTAGGGCATCCAATCGATATTTTTCCAACTCTTCAAGAGGAGCCCATTGAGCAAGTGAATGTTGCGGGTGGTTTTCCTGGACAACCGCAAAGGAAGTATGATCCCTATTCGAGCACATATAACCCGGGATGGAGGGATCACCCCAATCTTACCTATGGGAATCCACAAGTAAATCAGCCCGCGACTCAAAACTGCCCAAGTTACCAGCAATATAAGCAGCCATACCCTCCTAGACAACAACCGGGCCAAATTTCTAATTTTGGTTTGTCTTTAGAAGATATTTTTAAGTCTCTTGCCACTAATATTTTACAATTTCAATAGGAGACGAAATAATTTCAATAAGAGGCGAGGGCCAGTATTCAAAGTTTGGTCAATCAGATGGGCCAGATGGCAACCATAATTAGTCGACAAGAGGTGCAAAGTTCAGGGAAATTGTCATGACCCGAAACCCACCCTATGCGGATCTCGTGTCGCGGGGCCGACCCGAAGGCCGTCCCTACTTTTTCCATTCCTGTATCATAGTACTAATATGCAATGTACTAAAAACTTTATACAATGAACAGCGGAAGTCTTTATCAATTACAGTAATCCAGCGGAAGTCTTTTAAATAATTTAAACAGTGGAAGTCTATTAAATACATGACATAGTTCTACATAAGATAAAATGAGAACTAAACGTAACCAGCACCCGGGGGTGGTGAATACATGGGAGAACTAACATAGACTGATACCGTACTCCAAAATGTCCCCCTACGCTCTCAGACTCCTACTGGGGTCTCGCAGCGTCATCACCTGAAATGGGGGGTAAGTGGGGTGGAATGAGCTACAAAGCTCAGTAAGCAAATGCAAATCTCCAACACTGGTATCGATGATCAATGAATCCATGAATAAGATTATGATAGCCAATCATAAGAATAAGATACTGTGATAGCCAATGGAAACAATTGCCACGAGGGCCAATAAAAACAATTGCCACGAGGGCCAATGAACAGTAACCACAATACACAATCAGAAGTATTGGGTATAATATCAATATGAAGAAATTCAATGATAATATAACGACGATGAAGTACTACCACAATGAACCGATCACAATCAAATCAATCAATGCAAGTCTTTCGAGACTTGAAGAATCATAAGGAATAATACCATTCAACAATCAAGTTCTTTCAGTCATAAGAGATGCTTTTATTCTGTAACATGCCAGTGAAATTGCAAATGAAATGCCAATGGAAATGCAATGTAATGCCAATGATCATGCCAGTCAATTGCCGGTGGAAAGCCTTCGAGGAATTCATTCCTGCCACCTGTCCATTCATGGACTTGACCCTTAGGTCTCCAGTCAATACAGAAGCATCGGATGGATGTTGTGACTGAGCACAAATCCGGTGTTCATAACATATCATGATCATTCGTGATTCCATAGAAGTATAAAATGGAATATCATAGATTCAATGAAAGCATAACAGTACGCCTTTCAAGGCATGGTTCAACATGATAACAATGATACAACAATCAATCAATGTCCACAAGGTAGAACAATATCACATTATGGAAAGCAATAACATGAGGTACTTTCAAGGTACAGTGAAACATGATAACAATGATACATCAGCTAATCAAATGTCCACAAGATAGGAAAATATCGAATTGTGGACACAAGGATATCAATACATTCAAGAGTACGAGTTTGGCAGTAAAAGAATAAACTTGGCTTATGGAAACACCACATGTAAGAGAGAGTGATCCACTTACCTCTATCGTGATTCTAGATCAGGAATCCGTGAGTGTACCCTTGCCTTTCGAGTTTCCTATATATCAGTGAATACGTTTTAGAATAAATGCTATTCATCAAATTTTATGCCTTTCTATCATAAGTATTTCAAATACTAATTTAGACTTTACCATTGAGTCCGGAATGCCGAAGAAAGTCGGTTTAGGCTTTCGCGGAATTCCATTTGGACTTTTGTACTAAAAAGGGCAAAATGGTCATTTTGCACTTTTACGGTATTTTATCCTTCGGGGTCCCGTCTCGTAAAACGGACCCCACCATTGGACTCAGAACGTCCGACATAATAAATTTTGACTATTCATTTACCCCGTTTGGACTTCGTTTGACCCACATTTGAAATAGGGGTATTTTTGTAAAATTAATATTTTATTAATTTCCTGTTTGGGCCTTAGTGGGGTTTCTTAAAACATTTGGGGTCAAAGTGGAATTTCCCTAAGTTCCGGTCTGAACCAGTGGGCTCACGGCTAGAAACCCTAAACCGGTCCGGTCCTCCCCTGAACCAAACGGTTCAGTTAAATTCAAGAACCGGATTCCAATAACCCAGTCCCTATCCTTATCCGTGGTTGGAATAAGCCTAAACCCAATTTCCATTTCCTATCTCCATAGCCAAACAGCCCAATTCATTTAATTTTCAAACATAAAACGACGCAGTGTTGGCTCCGTTTTTGCGGTTGGTCGGATCTCAACCCGACCCGAACCCGGATCCGTTTTAGTTTTGACCCGATAGCCCCCACGACTTTCCGGTCGTCTTCCCCACTGCTCCGGTAGGGTTCCGGTGGTGAACAGTCATCTTCTCCGGCGACTGTCACCAATTTTCGATCATTTTTCAACCATTTTCGAATGCCATTCTCTTCCCCTTTCCTCAAGGACCTCAACCATACCCTTTATTTCCGTTAAACCCCTTCCAATCCCCACGAATATGGGGAATAATATCTCCGGCCGATTTTCCGGCCAGATCTTCATTTCCATTTTTGTGACTGTTTCTTCTCGGTTTTAAACCTATTTTGATCCTAAAGTGTTTCTGCACTTTATAGCAATATTTTTACAAACTAAATGCAAGGTTTTAAACATAAAATCAGTGAAACCCCGATTATCCTCCGAACCTGCAACTCGGATTTTCTCTTTGGTTTCTTAACCTTTTTCTATCATTCCTTTTGCATTTAGTTCCCCATTTCATGCTTGTTTAGACCCTATGATCGGAATGAATTGAATCATGCTATAAAACTTTGAAACAGAAACAGTGGCTCACCTTGGTTTTCTTGTTTGCTCACGGTGCCCCTTCCGAATCTCTCTGTTTCTGAATTAATATTTCTCTTTTCTTCTCCCCTTCAGTTCCTGACTTTTCCTTTGATTTCTTTTTCTCCCGAGAGTGAGAGAGCACAAGCATATAATGAGCTTTTCCTTTTCTCTCTCTCTCTCTCTCTAGTCAGACCTCACCATGCCCTGTGACCTTCTTACACACTCCAACACCTACTTCTGTCACCACCACTCCCTATTGAGTGTTAGACACTCAAGTTATTACATACACACATACAACCGTCCACACACACACACCTTTTGATACATATATATATATATATATATATATTCACCCACTCACACACACTTGCACGGCTGATAACAGCCCACTTGCTCATTTTGTTTTCTTTTCTTTTTGTTTTCATTTAATATACATATAATTGTATATATATATATATATATGGTATAATACATTATATATATATACATGTATAAATTCATGACTATACCCATTTTTATACATACATGAATACCCATATATATACGTATATACTAAACTCTGGGCACGTATGCATACACTGATTTTTCATGGTCTACGTTCATGGGTGCATGCATGCATGCATGGGTTTACGTGCCTGCGCGCATTACGAGGTATAGTCCCGGGGTGCTCGGGTGTCACCCAGCACAGTTTATACATTCCAATCATTTTCATTTCCAGTCATTCATTTCCGTGAAATACCATGATATACATTTCTTACCGTTCAAGTTACATATTTTAAACCGACCTACCTCGGTATACGTGACGTATCCCGGGTCGGGATATTACATTCTTACCCCCTTAAAAATAAGTTTGTCCTCAAACTTAGCATATACTACTATGAAAATAAGTGTGGGTACTTGGCGCGCATATCATCTTCTCGCTCCCAAGTAGCCTCTTCCATCCGGTGATTTCTCCCCAGAACTTTGACTAATGGAATACTCTTGTTCCGTAGTACCTGATCTCGACGATCCAAAATCTGAACTGGATGCTCTATGTAACTTAGATTTTCCTGGACGTCTAATGGTTCGTGCTCGATCACTTGATCTGCACTCTGTATACATTTCCTTAGCATTGAGACATGAAACACATTGTGAACATGTGCTAACTCTGAAGGTAAGGCAAGCTCGTAAGCTACGGGTCTAACCCTCCTTGTGATCCTGAATGGCCCAATGTATCTGGGGCCAAGCTTTCCCCTCTTGCCAAACCTGACTACTCCTTTCATGGGTGATACTTTCAAGTACACAAAATCGTCTTTCGCAAACTCTAAGTCTCGTCGGTGAACATTCGCATAGCTTTTCTGTCAACTTTGAGTTGCTAATAAACGCTGTCGGATCAGTTGTATCTTTTCTGCGGTCTGTTCCACTATCTCTGGCCCATAGAGTTTCCTTTCTCCCACCTCTGTCCAACACAGTGGTGACCGGCACTTCCTGCCGTATAATGCCTCATATGGTGCCATACCAATACTAGCTTGATAGCTATTATTGTACGTGAACTCCACTAATGGCAACTGATCTTCCCAACTCCCTTCAAAGTCTATGACACAGAAACGCAGTAAGTCTTCTAAAGTTTGTATCGTCCTTTCCGACTGGCCGTCGGTCTCGGGGTGATACGCAGTGCTAAGACTCAGTTCCGTGCCCATAGCTTGTTGTAGTCCCTTCCAGAATCGTGATACGAACCGGGGGTCCCTATCAGAAACAATTGAATACTGGAACTCCGTGAAGTCTAACAATCTCTCTGATGTATAGCTCGGCTAGTCGCTGAAGAGATTGTGTCGTCTTGGTTGCCAAGAAGTGAGCTGTCTTAGTTAATCTGTCTACGATGACCCAGATAGAGTCACTCCCCTTGACTGTCTTTGGCAATCCTGACACAAAGTCCATCGTGATGTGTTCCCACTTCCACTTAAGGAATGGGCAGTGATTGCAGAAGTCCTTCAGGCTTCTGATGTTCTACCTTAATTTGCTGGCACTTGACACATCGTGCTATGTACTCAGCTATGTGACGTTTCATCCCAGACCACCAATAAGTATCTTTAACATTGTGATACATTTTGGTGCCTCCTGGATGTAAGGCAAACTTTGAACTGTGTTCTTCATCGAGAATCTCCTTCCTGATTTCGGGTACATCGGGTACGCAGATCCTACCCTGATAATATAATATTCCATCTTTCACCGTGTACTCCGAATCTATGCCCGTCTTAATTCCTTGAAGAAGCTTAGCCAGTTTCTCATCCTGAGTCTGCTGTCCCCTGATCTTGTCCACAATCGACAAACCGACTGTGACGTTGGCACATAGTGCCTCGGAACTGGGCAGAACTATCTCTATTTCCATGTCCTCCAAATCTCTCAGTATCTCTTTCTGTGTCGTCAACAGGCAAGCTAAACTCCCTGATGACTTTCTACTAAGAGCGTCAGTTACCACATTTGCCTTTCCTGGGTGGTACTGTATGTTGACCTCGTAGTCTTTCAATAACTCTAACCAACGGCGTTGTCTCATATTGAGCTCCTTCTGTGTAAACAGATACTTGAGGCTCTTATGGTCGGTGAAGATTTTGCACGTGGTCCCGTATAAATAATGCCTCCATATCTTCAAGGCGAAGACAATGGCGGCTAGCTCGAGATCGTGTGTCGGGTAGTTCCCTTCATGGGGTCTCAACTGTCGTGAAGCATATGCTACCACTTTTCCGTTCTGCATTAACACACACCCCAAGCCTTTAAGTGAAGCATCACTATAAATCACAAACCCTTCGGTTCCATTTGGTACTGTCAATATAGGAGCTGTAACCAAACGCTCCTTTAATTCTTGGAAACTCTTCTCTTGTTCCTCTGTCCAAACAAAAGGAACACCTTTCCGGGTCAGTTTGGTGATAGGCGTAGCTATTTTGGAGAAGTCCTTGACAAATCTCCTATAGTAGCCTGCTAACCCCATGAAACTTCGCACTTCCATGACACTCGTAGGTTGAGGCCAATTCATGATTGCCTCGATCTTCTGGGAATCAACAGAGATTCTCTCCTTACTGATCACGTGTCCTAAAAATGCTATGCTAGGAAGCCAGAATTCGCATTTCTTCAACTTAGCGTATAACTTCTACTCCCCTAACTTCTGTAGGACTCTCCTCAGATGTACCTCGTATTCTTCCTGGTTCTTAGAGTAAACCAAGATGTCGTCTATGAATACGACTACGAAGTCATCTAAGTACGGCTTGAACACACGGTTTATCATATCCATAAATGCAGCTGGGGCATTGGTCACCCCAAATGGCATAACGAGAAACTCGTAGTGTCCATACCGTGTCCTAAATGCTATCTTCTGAATGTCAGTGGGTCTGACCTTCAACTGGTGATAGCCGGACCTCAGGTCGATCTTCGAGAACACCTGGGCCCCTTTCAATTGGTCGAACAAATCATCTACTCTGGGTAGTGGATATCTGTTCTTGATGGTAACCTTGTTCAGCTCTCTATAGTCGATACACAACCTCATGGTTCCATCCTTTTTCTTTACGAACAATACAGGTGCACCCCATGGTGACGAGCAGGGTCGTATAAAACCCTTGTCCAATAATTCCTGTAACTGGAGCTTCAGCTTCTTCAACTCTGCTGGTGCCATCCTGTATGGAGTCTTGGATATCGGTGTAGTGCCTGGCAATACGTCAATGCAAAACTCGATCTCCCTATCTATGGGCATTCCTGGAAGATCATCCAAGAATACTCCGGGAAATTCCCTAGCAATGGGAATCTTCTCTAACTCAGGCTGCTTGGAATCAGTGTTTTGAACACTACATAAGAATCCGTGACATCCCTTACGAAGCAGAAGCCTTGCCTGGATAGAGGAAACAAAGTAGGGTGGGGAAGCCACTCCTGTCCCCTCAAAGTTAACTGTTGGAAACTGTGGATTCTGTATGAGAACTCGTTTGGCCACACAGTCTAACGTAGCGTGATTGGCGGCCAGCTAATCCATTCCAAGGATAACATCGAATCCACAAATTTCCAAGGGTATAAGGTTAGCCAATAAATGTGTATCCCCAATCTATATCCCACAATTCCTATACATGGTATCCCCTAACAATGATTTCCCCGATGGTATAGAAACATTCAGTAAATACCCTAAGGGTTCCGTTACTAGGTTCAATCTAGCAGCATATGTAGGGGATACAAATGAATGTGTAGATCCAGTGTCAAATAAAACATGAGCAGGCTGTGAGCATACTAAAAGAGTACCTGCGACTACAGAGGTTGTAGCCTGTACGTCTCCTGGTAAAAGGGAGAAAACTCGTCCTGCCTGCTGCTGGACGTTCCCCTGTCTATTCCTTTGGGTTGGAGGTCTAGGTGGTGCTATTCCGGTTGTTGGTGCCTTAACCGGAGCAGTGCTAGGCGTGGCCTGATCCTTCTGAGGGCATTCTCTTGCATAATGTCCCTCCTGGCCACAGTAGTAGCAAGCGTTGCTGTCCTTGAGACATTGGCCTTTGTGGATCTTATTGCAACGAGAGCACTTGGCTGCCCCCTTTTTTGTGTTGCCTTGTTTCTTCTGATTGGACCCTATCGCTTGTGATCCGGCTCCAGGTCTGGTAAATGTAGATCCATGTCCCGAAGCAGAAGGCCCTTGCCTCTTATTCTGGTTGCCTCCATGCTTCTGGTTCCCTTTCCTCTTGGCGAATTCCTCGCCACTCCTTTCTATGACTCGAGCTGTCTCCACTACATCATCATATGTAGCCAGTCGATGGGGTACCAGTCTATCCTTGATAGCTCACCTCAATCCTTCCTCGAACTTGCGAGCTTTCAGATCCTCGGTATTGACAGCACTTGGAGCAAACCTGGCCAACTCAGTAAATTTGGCCTCGTATTGCTCTACCGTCATTACTCCCTGTTGTAGTACCATAAACTCTACAACTCTTCGGTTCCGTACTTCTTGTTGAAGATATCGGTAAATCGTTGCCAGTTCATGCCTGGCTCTTTATCTTCCTCTATCATCCACCATTTATGTGCCATTCCTTTGAGCATATAAGTGGCGTATGCCACCTTTTGGACTTCAGTACATATCAGGATTTTGAAGATCCTGTTCATCTCTAATAACCACTCCTCAGCTATAGTGGCCCCTCCCGTACCGTCGAATGTTGGGGGTTTCATTTTCTGAAACCGCTCATATAAGTATGCAGCGTCTCGCTCATTTCCTTGACGGTTTCCTACATTGTCGCCTGCATTGACAGGCTGCTCCTGTGGTACTGGCTGTGCTGGTTGGCTAGCACTAGCATGAATCCGTGGTAGACTTTCAATGATAGTCCGCATCATTCTTTCCAATTAGTTCTAAACGATCCATAGGTAACGGACCTTGCCTTGTGTTAACCATGGCTGTGAATAGAACCAATGAAGATAACCAATGAAATAACCAGTGAGATAACCAATGAGATAACCAGTGAGGTAACCAATGAAGTAACCAATGAGATGACCAGTCAATGTGTAAGACAATTTGTCCATGATTGTAACATATAAAATGTCAGTCATATCTAACAGTCTTAACTCTAGTCCTATCTCCCATGACTCACAATCGAACCTAAAGCTCTGATACCAAGCTGTCACGACCCGAAACCCACCCTATGCGGATCTCGTGTCGCGGGGCCGACCCGAAGGCCGTCCCTACTTTTTCCATTCCTGTATCATAGTACTAATATGCAATGTACTAAAAACTTTATACAATGAACAGCGGAAGTCTTTATTAATTACAGTAATCCAGCGGAAGTCTTTTAAATAATTTAAACAATGGAAGTCTATTAAATACATGACATAGTTCTACATAAGACAAAATGAGAACTAAACGTAACCAGCACCCGGGGGTGGTGAATACATGGGAGAACTAACATAGACTGATACCGTACTCCAAAATGTCCCCCTACGCTCTCAAACTCCTACTTGGGGTCTTGCAGCGTTATCACCTGAAATGGGGGGTAAGTGGGGTGGAATGAGCTACAAAGCTCAGTAAGTAAATGCAAATCTCCAACACTGGTATCGATGATCAATGAATCCATGAATAAGATTATGATAGCCAATCATAAGAATAAGATACTGTGAGAGCCAATGGAAACAATTGCCACGAGGGCCAATGAAAACAATTGCCACGAGGGCCAATGAACAGTAACAACAATACACAATCAGAAGTATTGGGTATAATATCAATATGAAGAAATTCAATGATAATATAATGACGATGAAGTACTGCCACAATGAACCGATCACAATCAAATCAATCAATGCAAGTCTTTCGAGACTTGAAGAATCATAAGGAATAATACCATTCAACAATCAAGTTCTTTCAGTCATAAGAGATGCTTTTATTCTGTAACATGCCAGTGAAATTGAAAATGAAATGCCAATGGAAATGCAATGTAATGCCAATGATCATGCCAGTCAATTGCCGGTGGAAAGCCTTCGAGGAATTCATTCCTGCCACCTGTCCATTCATGGACTTGACCCTTAGGTCTCCAGTCAATACAGAAGCATCGGATGGATGTTGTGACTGAGCACAAATCCGGTGTTCATAACATATCATGATCATTCGTGATTCCATAGAAGTATAAAATGGAATATCATAGATTCAATGAAAGCATAACAGTACGCCTTTCAAGGCATGGTTCAACATGATAACAATGATACAACAGTCAATCAATGTCCACAAGGTAGAACAATATCACATTGTGGATAGCAATAACATGAGGTACTTTCAAGGTACAGTAAAACATGATAACAATGATACATCAGCCAATCAAATGTCCACAAGATTGAAAAATATCGAATTGTGGACACAAGGATATCAATACATTCAAGAGTACGAGTTTGGCAGTAAAAGAATAAACTTGGCTTGTGGAAACACCACATGTAAGAGAGAGTGATCCACTTACCTCTATTGTGATTCTAGATCAGGAATCCGTGAGTGTACCCTTGCCTTTCGAGTTTCCTATATATCAGTGAATACGTTTTAGAATAAATGCTATTCATCAAATTTTATGCCTTTCTATCATAAGTATTTCAAATACTAATTTAGACTTTACCATTGAGTCCGGAATGCCGAAGAAAGTCGGTTTAGGCTTTCGTGGAATTCCATTTGGACTTTTGTACTAAAAAGGGCAAAATGGTCATTTTGCACTTTTACGGTATTTTATCCTTCGGGGTCCCGTCTCGTAAAACGAACCCCACCATTGGACTCAGAACGTCCGACATAATAAATTTTGACTATTCATTTACCCCGTTTGGACTTCGTTTGACCCACATTTGAAATAGGGGTATTTTTGTAAAATTAATATTTTAATAATTTCCTGTTTGGGCCTTAGTGGGGTTTCTTAAAACATTTGGGGTCAAAGTGGAATTTCCC
>CM018036.1:36840762-36843262 GCA_008638375.1 Nyssa sinensis | reverse complement strand
AATGATGGAACTGAATGACCAAGGCTGGGTAACACCCGAGCACCACAGGGCATTGCATCGTAATGCATGCACACACGTATTCCCATGCATGCATACGTGAACATAGATGAGTAGCTCGATTAAAATGAATGTATGTAAATATGATTAAAAACGGATTTATACCCCTACACATGAATATATATACATGTATAAAACATGTATTTTATGTGTATATGTATACATGTATAATGTAATGTATTATACATATATTATGTATATATGTATATGTAAAAGAGATAAAAAAGGAAAAGAAAAGGGGAAAAAGGGGGCTGTTATCAGCCGTGAGTGTGTGAGTGGGTGAAGATATATATATATATATATATATGTAACAAAAGGTGTGTGTGTGTGTGTGAACGGTTGTAGATGTGTGTGTAATAAGTTGAGTGTATAACACTCAATAGGGAGTGGAGGGTGACAGAAAGTGGGTGATGGAGTGTGTAAGAAGATCTCAGGGCATGGTGAGGTCTGACTAGAGAGAGAGAGAGAGAGAGAGAGAGAGGGGCCGGTAGTGATAAGTGCACATATACATTGTGCACGGCCGAAATTGAAGGTGAAAAGCAAAAGAGAAAAGAGAGTCTCGGAGTGAGAAGGAAGGGGAACAAGTCTGGAGTAGAGGCGCGAGGAAGAGGGGCTCAACACCAAGGGAATCCGAACTTGGAGGTAAGCCACTGTTTCTGTTTTGAAACGTTTTAGCATGATTCGAATTATTTTGAATATAGGGTCTAAACAAGCATGAAAAATGGCGTTGATAGGAACAAACTGTACCTCATTTGGTTCACAAATGAGGGAGAAAACCCGAGTTGCAGGTTCGGTGGATAATTTTGATTCCCTTAGATTTTGTGTTTTAAACTTGACTTTGAGCTTGTAAGTATGTAGGAAATCCACACAGGAATCTAACGCAACAAAAATCATGAAAAATGGTCCAAAGATAAGCATGTTACAGTTAAGAAATCTCCACCGGTGCTATGCCGGAAACTGGGAAAAATAACGGTTGAAACCGTAGCCTTCTTAGGCTTTAAATTGTCCAAATGGAAGGATTGAAAGCGTGGAATCGATTTGGCATGAAAAGATTTGAAAAACAGTAAAAATTAGGCGTGAAACGGTGAAAACAGTGTCTAGGGTTTACTGTTCTGGCGACTGTGGCCGGAAAACCAGTCGGGGAAGACGACCGGAATGTCGGGGTGGCATTCGGGTTAAGACGAACCGGGTCCGGGCCGGGTCAGGTTGAGATCCGACCGACCGCAAAAACGGAGCCAACACTGCGTCGTTTTATGTTTGAATTTTAAATGAATTGGGCTGTTTGGCTACGGTGATAAGAAATGTGAGGATTAGGTTTGGGGTTATCCAAACCCTGGATAAGGTAAACAGTGGTTATTGGAATCCGGTTCTTGAATTTAACTGAACCGTTTGGTTCAGGGGAGGACCGGACTGGTTTAGGGTTTCTAGCCGTGAGCCCACTGGTTCCAACCGAAACTTAAGGAAATTTCATTTTGACCCCAAATGTTTTAAGAAATCCCACTAAGGCCCAAACAGGAAATTAATAAAATATTAATTTTTACAAAAATGCCCCTATTTCAAATGTGGGTCAAACGAAGTCCAAACGGGGTAAATGAATAGTCAAAATTTATTATGTCAGGACGTTCTGAGTCCAATGGTGGGTCCATTTTACGAGACGGGACCCTGAAGGATAAAATACCGTAAAATTACAAAATGACCATTTTGCCCTTTTTAGTACAAAAGTCCAAATGGAATTCCGCGAAAGCCTAAACCGACTTTCTTCGGCATTCCGGACTCAATGGTAAAGTCTAAATTAGTATTTGAAATACTTATGATGGAAAGGCATAAAATTTGATGAATAGAATCTATTCTAAGACGTATTCATTGATATATAGGGAACTCGAAAGGCAAGGGTATACTCACGGATTCCTGATCTAGAATCACGATAGAGGTAAGTGGATCACTCTCTCTTACATGTGGTGTTTCCACAAGCCAAGTTTATTCTTTTACTGCCAAACTCGTACTCTTGAATGTATTGATATCCTTATGTCCACAATTCGATATTTTCCTATCTTGTGGACATTTGATTGACTGATGTATCATTGTTATCATGTTCACTGTGCCTTGAAAGTACCTCATGTTATTGCTATCCACAATGTGATATTGTTCTATCTTGTGGACATTGATTGACTGTTGTATCATTGTTATCATGTTGAACCATGCCTTGAAAGGCATACTGTTATACTTTCATTGAATCTATGATATTCCATTTTATACTTCTATGGAATCACGAATGATCATGAAATGTTATGAATACCGGATTTGTGCTCAGTCACAACATCCATCCGATGCTTCTGTATTGACTGGAGACCTAAGGGTCAAGTCCATGAATGGACAGGTGGCAGGAATGAATTCCTCGAAGGCTTTCCACCGGCAATTGACTGGCATGATCACTGGCATTTCA
>CM018036.1:36813262-36835762 GCA_008638375.1 Nyssa sinensis | reverse complement strand
TTGCGCGCCCAACCCAGCCCTGACACCCTCTTTGACACTAGCCCTTAGCCACCCTTTTGGGCCATGTTTGACCATCTTTTTGGGGCCATGCCACCCTATTGGGTCATGTTTAGCCAATCCTTAGGCCATGTTTGGCCACCCTTTTGGGCCATGTTTGGCCACCCTATTGGACCATGTTTGACCACTCTTTGGGGCCATGTTTGGCCACTTCCTTAAACCACTTTAGGTAGGAATCTTGACCTATTCTTGACCTATGTCTTAGGGTATTTGGGGCCCATTTGGGCCATTGTTCCAAGGCATATTTAGAGACATTTTGTGGCTATCTTGGAGACCATGCTTGAACATTACTTAGACTAATTTTGACTATTGGTTGGGGGAGATATTTGATTGGCATTTGAAACCCATCTTGGGTAAGTCTAGTAGCAGATTTTCATTATTAATTTTAGAGAAACATGGAAAAATAAACGTGTAATAAACTAAATCCATTTAATTATCTTTTATTAATTTTTCATAATTTATTTTACTCACTCCCTGGGTTTATGAAAATTCGGGGCGTGACAAAAAAAGCACAACTAGATTCACGGTTTTTTTTTATATAGAAAATACGACATTTACATGGTCGTCTAAGAAGCAAGAAATTGTCACGCTATCTTCTTGTGAAGCTGAATATGTGGCAACAAATTTCACTGTGTGTCACACTATTTGGTTGAGGAATTTACTCAAGTTTTTGGGATTTCCACAAGAAAGTCCCATGGAGATTTAAGTTGATAATCGGTCGGCTATAGCCTTAGCAAAGAATCCAGTATATCATGTTAGAAGCAAACATATTGATACCCATTACCATTTCTTTCGGGAGCATGTGAAGAAGAAAGAAATAGAGTTGATTCATTGCAAGACTAAGGATTAAATTGTAGATATTTTCACGAGCTGTTAAAGCATGATGTGTTCAAGAACTTGAAGAGTACGTTAGGTATGGAGAATCATGTTTAAGGGGGGATGGTGAAACATGGTAAGCATGATTCAAAGAAGAAAGATTTGTTAGGTGCAAAGAGTAAAACATTGTTACTGCAGTCAAGATTTGAAGAAGCCAAAAGTCTAAAGCCATGCAGATTTTATGGAATATGTTTGTGTGCTAATTTTGAAATTTTAGAATTTAGAAGATTTAGTGTTGGATTGTGTACTGCTAGGAAGTTCTATAAATATGTGTCTGTTTTCAGTTTTCAAGTGTGGTGAGTTGAGCAAAAATAAGAGAAAGAAAAAGTGAGATATAGAGAGATACATCTCTCTCCTTTTATGTATTGTGAGTTTGTTTGATCAATGCAATAGGTTGTTTGACTGTTACTTTGTCATGGACAACGACCATAAGTGGTGTTTTGAAGCTCCTCACCTCCAACACATGACTTGATAAAATCTGGTGCAATACTTCCAGAATTTGTCAAATATGAAAACAATCGAAACATATTTTAAAAGTACACAGTTATCTAATTTTGTTTCATTGTGAATTATTGTATATTTCATACTTGTCTAAGTTGATATGTGATGCTGCACTTTTTAGCTGGTGCGTATCCCAAGCTTGGCTCCCTGAAGAACACTCAAAGAAGAAGATCAGAGGACCACCAGATTGGCTCCAGTGGTAGCCGCTCCAATGCTTATGTCACGACCCGAAACCCACCCTATGCGGATCTCGTGTCGCGGGGCCGACCCGAAGGCCGTCCCTACTTTTTCCGTTCCTGTATCATAGTACTAACATGCAATGTAATAAAAATTTAAAACAATAAACAGCGGAAGTCATTTATCTGTTACAGTAATCCAGCGGAAGTCTTTTTAATACATGACATAGTTCTACAAAATTCAAAATGAGAACTAAACTGTAACCAGCACCCGGGGGTGGTGAATACATGGGAGAACTAACATAGACTGATACAATGCTTCAAAATATCCCCTACGCTCTCAGACTCCTACTGGGGTCTCGCAGCGTCATCACCTGAAATGGGGTAAATGGGGTGGAATGAGCTACAAAGCTCAGTAAGTAAAACAGATCTCCAACACTGGTATCGATGATCAATGTGTATCCATGAATAGATAATGATAGCCAATCATAAGGAAGGAGATGCTGTGATAGCCAATGAAACATAATTGCCACGAGGGCCAATGAAAGGTAATCACAATACACAATCAGAAGTAATAGTGTAAAATGAAAGTATAACAACAATGAAGTACTGCCACAATGAACCGATCACAATCAAATCAATCAATGCAAGTCTTTCGAGACTTGAAGAATTATAAGGAAACAGTGCCATTCAATAATCAAGTTCTGTTAATCATAAGAGATGCTGTTATTCTGTTTCAGGGCTCGGCAGACCCTCGATCTTTTGGGGCCCGGCATACCCCCCAGTCAATTCCAATAATTTGCCATTTGTCCGTTCACGGACTCGACCCGTAGGTCCCATTTAATCAGATAGCATCAGATGGTTGTTGTGACTGAGCACAACTCCCGTGTCCATAAACATGTCATGATCATAGTAATTCCATAGAATATAAAAATGGAATATCTTTCATTCAATGAGGATACAGTAGTAGGCCTTTCAAGGCATGGTTCAACATGATAACAATGATATAGCAATCAATCAAGGTCCACTAGATAGAACAATATCACAAAGTGGATAGCAATAACATAGGTGCTTTCAAAGCACAGTGAAACATGATAACAGTGATACATCAGTCAATAATATGTCCACAAGATAAAAAATATCGAAAAGTGGAACACAAGGATATCAATACTTTCAAGAGTACGAGTTCGGCAGTAAAAGAATAAACTTGGCTTGTGGGAACACCACATGTAAGAGAAAGTGATCCACTTACCTCTATCGTGCTTCTATCTTAGAAATCCGTGAGTATACCCTTGCCTTTTGAGTTCCCTATATATCAGTGAATACGTTTCAGAATAAATACTATTCATCAAAGTTTATGCTTTTCTATCATAAGTATTTCAAATACTATTTTAGACTTTACCATTGAATCCGGAATGCCGAAGAAAGTCGGTTTAGGCTTTCGCGGAATTCCATTTGGACTTTTGTACTAAAAAGGGCAAAATAGTCATTTTGCACTTTTACGGTATTTTATCCTTCGGGGTTCCGTCTCATAAAACGGACCCCACCATTGAACTCAGAACGTCCGAGATAATAGGTTTTGACTATTCGTTTGTGTCGTTTGGACTTCGTTTGACCTCTTTTTGGAATAGGGGCATTATTGTAAAATTAATATTTAATTAATTTTTTATACTTTGGGCAACAGTGTAATTTCCCAAACTATTTGGGGCCGGTTTATAAATCCCATAAGTTGCGGTCTGAACCAGTTGGTTCAGACCTAAAAACCCTAGACCGGTCCACCCTTGCCCTGAACCAAACGGTTCACTTTCATTCAAGAACCGGATTTCAATAACCCAATTCCCTATCCTTATCCCTGTTTCGGTTAACCCCAAAACCCAATTTCTATTTATTATTCCTGCAACCAAACATGCCCAAATCCATTTAATTAGAAACCCAAAACGACACAGCTTCGGTCCGTTTCATATCCGGTCGGGTACCGACCCGATCCGAACCCGGATCCATCCCAGTTTTGACCCGATAGCCCCACGCTTTTCCGATCGTCTTCCCCACGTCTCCGGTAGGGTTCCGGCGTGTACAGTCACCTTCTCCGACGACGGCGACTCATTTTCCGGTGAGATTTCGACCCTTTTTAAATGTCATTCTCTTCCCCTTCTCCTAAGGATCCCAAATCCATTTTCTATTTCCTTTAAATCCTTTCATAACTTCACGAAATAGAGCCTAAGTATCTCCGGCCGATTTTTCGGTGACCCATATCCTTCCTATTTCGTGACTATTTGTACACTGTTTTGACCCTAATCCATATTAAATGGTTTCCTGCACCTCTAAGGATTATTTCCATAAACAAACATCAAAGTTTTAAGCATGAATTCATGGAACCCGAAATTATCCATGAAACCTGCAACTTGGAATATCTCCATGGTTTCTAAACCTTTTTCTATCATTTTTCTTGCATTTAAAAGCTAGAAGCATGCTTATTAAGAACCTGAATTTAGATCAAATATACATGCTTAAAATCTCAAAAACAGAACTTGATGTACTTACCTGGGTTTCGGATTTCAGCTCCCTATGACCCTCCAAACCTCCTGTTTATGCTCCTTAGCTCTTTGCCAAAGTGTTCTATCAAATTTGGTCTCGTTTGTGCCTTTAAACCCACACCCGTAGGCTTATATTTGTAGAGAGAGTTTCCACCGCCTCTCTCTCTTTTCTCTCTCTCTCTCTCTCGGTTCCTCCCCCTTCTATGGCCTCTTTCCTTGACCTAGAACCTGTGCTCTCTCTGCCAAATGCAACCTTTGCATTAAATGGCTTGGAGACTTGTTGGGCACTTATGTATATATATATATCATATTATATATATATATATATAACACACACATTTCTCACATAGCCGACACACACACTTTCTTTGGTGCCTGCATACTGCCCAAGGCAGTTCCCCTTTTCCCTTTTTCCTTTCTTTTTGTTTCTTATGTAAATATACATATATACATAAATACATCATACATGTATAATACATTATATCTTATACATATATACACATGAAATACACTTCTTTTATACATGTATATACATGTATATGTGGGGGTCTAATTCTATTTTAAATCATATTTGCATACACTGATTTCAATCAAGCTACGTATCTACATTCACGTATGCATGCATGAGAATGCGTGCATGCACGCATTTTGATGCAATGCCCTGTGGTGCTCGGGTGTTACCCAGCCTTGGTCATTCATTTCCGTGATCACAGTCTCCAGTCTTTCATTTCCATGAGAATACTATGACATTCATATCTTATTGTTTAAGTTACATGTTTTAACCGACCTACCTCGGTATACGTGACGTATCCCGGGTCGGGATATTACAGCTTAAGTTAATAAACTGAATTGAAAAGACTGTAATGTAAGCCAAATAATGAGCATGAAAACTAAAGTTTACCTTTAGGGTTTAATTTATAGGCGGTGGCTCTCCTAAGTTGATTAGGATTTAGAGCCATAAAAGTAGGGATTTGATCATTGGAGATAGCAGTTTCCATGTTGAATACTACGATTGGAAGATATTTGTGACTGATAGTTTCCTTATAGAAAACTGTTTCCTTATTCTCTGCTCGATAGGGCGTTAGGGCGGTGATGAGCTCTGAACCACGGAGAGTGCTCTGAAGGTCTATGCTCAGACCAATGAGCTTTGGAGGATAATTACTCGAGTCTACTCTATAGTCCTTAGACGTCCGAGCTTCATAATCTCACACGTGTCACATAGGGACTGGTCTGTCACTTTGTGGTATATCAGTTACTCCCCCCCCAAGTCCTAGTTTTGATGTCAACCAGTAACTAGGGCTATGCGATTTTGAAAAGCCATGGGTCCTGTCTGTTTGTTTTCCAAGGTGATTGTTGGCACATCATTTATTGCGTAGTCGATGGTTGAGCTTTCGAAGCCATTTATTGTACATAACCGTCATGGCGGTTTGGCTTGGTGGGCCCATAATTTGTAAACATATAAATAAGGGGGGAAGGTTTGACGTGACCCTTTTCTTGCCATTTTCACTACATCAGAAAAAGACGAAGCAGTTCTGCCATTGTCGAACTAGTGCTTTTGGTGAATCGTGAGGGGTGCCCTTTTTAGTTGAAACACCATTTCTGTCCAACTTCAGGTTTGGTAAATATCTCTCATCCTTTTTCGTGCTTTCTTGTTTTTCCCCCTTTTCCATTTCTTGGCAATGTTGACTTCCTCTTCTTTTGGTTTTAGTGATGGCACAAGAAGTTCTTCTGAGACGATTGTGCCGTCACATATCCAAGCCTTAGATAGTCATTCCTTCAATGGTGTTTGAAATAGGTCAGTAGGATCCCCCTCCAGTTCGGAGGTTAGAATAGTAGACGCATTCTTAGAGCCCCGAAATAGGGTTGGTGAGGCCTCTGGTTGATCCACTCAAAGGGAAGAAGGGGCAAGTGCCATTATTGAGCGTATGCTAGAGGAATTGTGGGAAAAGTATAGCCTTCCCTCAAGTGTTACCTTCAGGGTTCCGAGCGCCCTAGATTGCCCATATGATGTCGAGGCGGGCGAAATATGTGTTGACCTTGCCTGGTTCGAAATGGGACTAACACTCCCTCTTCTTGAACTAGTTAGACAATTTTTCAGTTGGTTTAACATTTGCCTTGCCGACCTTAACTTGAACAGTTGGCAGCATCTTCTAGGTTTTATTGTGTTAGGGCACCAGAATAGTGTAGATGTATCCCTTGACCTAATCCGTAGCAATATGGATCTGAAATACATGAGGTTGGAGAGCCTATTTTATATGTCTTTTGACAGGGGGTTCAGACCCTTATCCTCTGTACCCACTTCTAATAAAACTTGGAAGAAGTGGTACTTCTTTATTGGAGGAGCATGGGAGCATGAAGACTTCCAAGACCATATCTCGACATTCCCTCATATCGCCGGGCCTAAAGGTGAGACCCATTTTTCTTGTGATTGTTTCAGCTCTGCTTTATGTTTTAACTTCTGAGTTGTTTATCTAAATATTTTTCTTCTGTTTCCTGTGTAGTTAAGAGTGCTTGGAAAAGACCCTCATTTACTACCGAACTTCAAGACAAGTACCGTCAACTCCTCCAACCCTCTAACCGAGCTCATACTACCGTATTCAACCCAGCAAATCTAATGGCTACCAGTGGCCTTACTGTGGAGCTCAAGAAGAAGCTAATGTCGAAGTGGACAAAGCCGAAGCCATCGTTGGTGGGGGAGGCTTCTTCCCAACTTGAGCCTGAGCCTCCCCTATAAGTAAAAAGGCGGAGGTTGATTTCTGACTCTTCGGAACATACTCTATCAAAGGGTGAAAAGGAGGCCCAGACTATCGTCCCTATTTCAATGGTTCCTCCTGCCCTAGTAAGTCAGACGGGCAAGCGAACCGGGAAAGGGAAGGCGTCTGCCACTCCCCCTCAGCCGTTTGAGGACCCAGACTACATGCTCACCAAGAAAACTTTTGATAATATCTGGTCCAAGGGCCCTCATCGGTATAGGGGGTAGAATCCCAAGAAGCTGATGAACGAGATGATGAGTCTCCAAATAAAGGTAACTTCTGAAGTCTTATTTTGTCCTTCTTTTGTTTGTTTGTTTGTTTGTTTGTTTGCGTACTTGGCGTATTCTGATATGTTTGCTTTGTACCTTATAGAGTATGCATAGTCTGGCTGCTCTGATGGTGACTCCTCTGAATTCGAAGGAAGTTGAAAAACTTCAAACAGAGCTGGATTAAGCCAGATTGCAGCTCGGAACAGCTCAGTCCGCGGCTCATGCTGCTGAGGAGAGGCTGAAGAAGGCCAACAATTCCTTGGTCGTTCTGAAGTCTGAGAAGGATCTCCATATTAGAGAGGGAGAAAGGCTTCGGGCGGAGATGCACGATCTTCAATACTCCTATGATCAGAAGCTTCGTGACGCAGTTGATCATGCCAAGGTCGAGACTGAGGCGGAGATAAGGGAGGAAGTTGAAAAAATGGGTGACGAACTGATTCAGTTTGGTTTTGAAAACTTCCATTCCAAGTTTCTCCTCAAGTTTCCCGATTTTGACGTGTCGTTGATTGTTGCTCCCGGAGCTGCCCCTTCTATTGCTGCTGCTCCGAGCAAAGAAGCCATGGCAACGCCTTCTGACTTTCCCTCAGTAGAGGACCCTTCCCCTTCTGACAAGGCTTAGGACTCTTTATGTATAATTTTGCCTTTTTTTTTTTTGTTTTTGAACTCAAATGTACTAGATCATTTTTATCAATGGAACCGCCTTTACTTCAGATCTTCTCGTGTCTTTGCTCTAATACTTGTGAATTTTGAGAGTTGTTGTGATTGTCAGGTAGACTCTGTATTGTCCCAAGTTAGTGACGCTCTGTAGTGTATGAATGGGCTCCAACCCTTAAAACTTGTAATTATCGTAAGCAAAGCTGTTCAAGAATCATTTGTAATTCTGATCCATATTTTCAAATAAAGAAACTCATAATAACTTGAGTTAATTTAATAGAAAGATGTGTTGATGGCCGTCTCTTCTAGATCAAGAAGAATAGAATAAGTAACTAAGTGTGCCTCTGAAATAGGAGGCTTTTTTGAGTTCGAACTCGTACTGAATACCCTGAACGGAAGGATTTGCAAAAGTTAACTGTCCAATGCTTGTCATCCGAGCCAACAGACTTGTAGTAATAACTGGAGTGATGGTATTTGAAAGAGACTTTGATAATCAGCACCTTTATTCCCTCCAAAACTTATTGATAAGAACTTAAGTAAATAGGATCATAACGGTTGGTTCAGTGGGCATCTGACTGAAAGAATGTTTGTAGCCATGTAGCCGAGCAACTGAGTTAAACCTTTTCCCTTCAGTTTGGGAGACATCCAAGTAGTTTTAGCGTGATGGACCAGACACGAGGTCTGTACATTAAGATGGACCAAACACGAGGTCTGTACATTAAGATGGACCAGACATAAGGTCTGTACATTGAGATGGGCTAGAGTGAGATTTGTACATTGAGATGGACCAGACACGAGATCTGTACATTAAGATGGACCAAACATAAGGTCTATACATTGAGATGGACCAGACGTGAGATCTGTACATTAAGATGGATTAGACACAAGGTTTGTACATTGAGATGGACCAGACATAAGGTCTGTACATTAAGATGGACCAGACACAAGGTCTGTACATTGAGATGGACCAGACGTAAAGTTTGTACATTGAGATGGACCAGACGTAAAGTCTGTACATTGAGATGGACCAGATGTAAGGTCTGTACATTGAGATGGAAACACTTCATGGACTTATTTGAAAGGAAAAAATCTTTATTGATAATACTTCGGTAAATGTTCTATATTCCAAGGCCTGGGAATAGGTTTCCCATCCATGTTTTCTAACCAAAAAGTGGTAGGTCTGACTGTCTTTGTTACTTTGTAAGGGCCTTCCCAGTTGGGTGACAACTTTCCCATGGTGGGATCCTTAGTGTTCTGAAACACTCTTCTTAGGACAAGATCTCCAACCTGAAAGCTGACAGGTTTTAGCCCTAATTTAGAGTTGTTGGCCATCCTATGCTGATATGCTTCCATCCTTACCTCGACTTGCTCCTTCTTTTCCTCAAGTAAGTCTAAGTTTTCTGCTAGCTGCTGATCATTGGTCTTTTGGTTGAAAGCTTCAGTCCTTAGGATAGGCATACTGATCTCAACAAGGATTACTGCTTCGGTACCATAAGCAAGCGAGAAGGGGGTTTCCGAGGTTGGCGTTCTTCTAGTTGTTCTGTAAGCCCAGAGTACTCCAGGGAGTTCTTCAACCCATCTTCCTTTGGCTCCTTCCAACCTCTTCTTAAGAGCATCAAGGATTGTTCGGTTAGTGACCTTTGCTTGCCCATTGGCTTGGGGATGACTAGGGGATGAAAAATGTTGATTGATATGTAGGTCTTGGCAGAATTCTTGAAAATTTTACCAGCAAATTACGTATCGTTGTCTGAGACGATCACGCGTGGTATGCCGAACCTGCAGACTATGTTTTTCCAAGTGAAACTCTTGACTTCCTTCTCAGTAATGTGTGTTAGAGGCTCTACCTCCACCCATTTGGAGAAGTACTCAATGGCTACCAGTAGATATTTTCAGTTCGGTGTAGCTTTAGGCAATGGGCTATGATGTCCATCCCCCACTGAGCAAAAGGCCATGGACTGGTGATAGGAGAGCTCGTGGCAGGGCTGGTGTTGGTAGGGAGCAAATCTTTGGCACTTGTCACACTTTTGGACGTACTTTTTAGCCTGCCTCAACATTCCAGGCCAGTAGTAGTCTTGCGTCAAAGCTCGGTGTGCCATAGTTCGACCTCCGTTATGGTTTCCACATATTCCTTCATGAATTTCTGTCAGGACATACTGAGATTCTTCTGGAGACAGAAATCTCAGTAAAGGTTGAGAATAAAATCTTCGATAGAGCCTTCCATTCATAACGAGGTATCGAGCTACTCTAATTCGGATCCTTTTTGCCTTATTCTTGTTTTCTGGGAGGAGTCCTCCTTCCAGGTACTAGAGGATGGAAGTCATCCAGTTCTGGGGTTGCTCAAAGATTTGGGCAACTTGGACCTCCTTTATGCTTGGCCTTGCTTGGTAGGAGATTTTTATAGTAGAATCTTCTTCTGACTTTAGGTGGGATGCCATGTTTGCCAAAGCATCAGCTTTGTAGTTCCGGCCTCTTTCGACTTTTTGGATAGAGAATGCTTGGAAGGAGTGTTTCAATAAATTAACAAGTTCTGAATACCGCAGCATCCTGCTATCCTTGATGGAGAACTCTCCCAAAACTTGGCTTACCACCAATTGAGAGTCAGAGAAGACTTCGAGGTTCTGAGCCTCATATTCCTGTGCTAGCTTCATCTTCAGGACAAGGGCCTCGTATTCTGCTTCATTGTTTAAAGCTCCGAACCCTAGGCTAACTACTTTTTTCGATGTGAGCCCATCAAGGGACTGTAATACCAAACCAACACTAGAACCATGGTCGGTGGATGATCCGTCAGTGTAAAGCTGCCATGTTCCTGAGTTTCCACAAAGCTATACTTTGTCTTGAAGTGCTGGGGTAAATTCTGCAACAAAATCGGCCAAGGCTTGCCCTTTAATTGAGATTCGTGGGACGTAAGATATGTCGAATTCTCCCAGTTCTACTGACCATTTGACTAATTATCCTGAGACTTCAGGCTTCCTTAGTACCGACTTCAGGGGGTAGGTGTCACGACCCGAAACCCACCCTATGCGGATTACCGGATTGCGACCGCCGCCCCGAGACCCAAAGGCCTCGGGACAAGGCTCATACATAAGCAACAATATCAGACAGTGATGCGACCTGTGGTTGCGGAAGCGTGAAAACTTTTTCTTTTCTTTTTAAAATAAAACATCTGTCGCATATCCGTCTGATACTGCCGCTCTTCATAGCGGTACACATAAATATAATAATCAGAGCATAATAATATTAACTAAATATTTTTACATAGTACATATCCAAGTGGCCCTCGGGCTTAAGTACATAATTGTCCAAAAATTTCCATTACAAAAGTTTGACTGATAATGGGTCCTACTACTACCAAAATATCTCCAAGGACCTATTGGAGTTGCCATTCATTGCTCCCCAAATTGAGCAAGTGTCCAACTTGATCATCACCTGAAAAATGTTGGGGAATGGGGTGAGCTTCGAAAAGCCCAATGAGTAATTCCTACATCTGTCATGGGTTTTCAATTGGTAGAGGTTTCGTACATGAGAGTTTATAAAATACTTAACTACCAATTGGTCGTATACTTGAACATAGAGAACATGCATTCTTAAAATATGTAGCTTTGAAACATTCAAGGTATTCAAGCTAGAACATATAGTTCCATAAAAGAGTATGTGTATTTCAGAACATGTAACTTAAAATCATGTAAACATGTATAGTGAAAATGGGGGTAAAACCTGCTTCCATTTCCAAAATCGTTTGTCATATTTTCTCTCTAATTAGGTGGAATCTGTTTCGAACCAGACTCCCATTTTACGTATACGTGGAGATATCTCATTTGCCTGGGGGATTAGTGTCACGACCCGAAACCCACCCTAAGCAGATCACCGGATCGCGACTGCCGCCTCGAGACCCGAGGGCCCCGAGACAAGGCTCGCATATGCAGCGGTATTGAATAGATGTGCAACATACATTTTGTGGAAGCGTGAAAAACTTTTTCTTTTCTTTTCTCGTTTTTAAATTATGCACATCCGTTCGGTACTGCCGCTTCATACATAGCATACATGGTTACACATTCAGAGTATAACGAAAACTTAAAGACTTCATACATTAATACAATACATATTTGGTTGCCCTGAGGGCTCATTACATATTCTTACATTGTCTACTAATACAAAATGTACTACTAGAGTTCATAGGTTTCTCAAGAGAAACTACTTAAACATATCTTCCCAAAATCAGCAGATTCATCATTAACGTCCTCAAGTCAAGACTGCTGCTAATTACCTGAAAGGGGGGGTCCGAACAAAGTCCGGGTAAGCTAATCTAAGCTTGTGAGCAATTCCAGTATTCGTCATGGGGTTTTCAATTAGCAGTGGTTTAGTACATAAGAGTTTGTAAAATAATCACCGCCAATTGTTCGTATACTTTGAATACAAAATATATGCATTCCTTAAATCATGTAGCTTTGAAACATTTAAAGTATTCAAGCTAAACTCATACTTTGTCAAATAGAGTATATAACTCAAAACATATGCATTTCGTAAAACAATAGCTTGGAAACAATTAAAGTATTCAAGCTATACTTATACTCATGAACTTCAAAACATATAACATAACATGTATTTCTTAAATAGAGTATATAAAACTCAAAACATATGCACATTGAAAATGAGGGTAAAGCCTGCTTCCATTTTCAAGCCATTTGTCATCTTATCACTTTCATTAGTGGAATCCGTTTCGAACCGGACTCCCATATTACTTATAAATGGAGATATCTCATTTGCCTGGGGGATTAGATCCTGCTACCGGGCATTTGACAGTCAATTGAGTTCGTATGTAACCCAAAATCTTGTCATGTTTTTATAGATTAATTGAGTTCCGTACAACCCAAAAATCCATCATATGTTTACAGATCAATTGAGTTCCGTACAACCCAAAAATCTGTTATTTAGAAAGTCGGCTGAGTTCCGTACAACCCAACCAAAAACCATAGTGCTTAGGCACAGCTTTTCTTACATTCAAATACATTTAATACATGATTCTTCAAATAGGTGTTTCTTATAAACATTTAAAACATCATGTACATAATTTCATAACAAATCCTTTAAATGCTTGATATAAACAAATTTAGAACACTTTACATAATTTGGCATTTAAAACTTTAGACATGCTGAAATATGTTTTAAGAAAACCATGACAGAAACCATTCACTAAGCATGTCATAATAGAGTTTATAAAAATAGAACAATTTAACTGAATCATGTAAATACTGAATTCAAAATTTCAAACACTTCATATCTTTGCATTTAAAATCTTTTTAAATCCATGGAGTTAAATCTCCACTTCAAATACAGGGTTACTCACCTTGATTCTTTAGGGTTAGTGCTAAAAATGCGCTTTCCCACTTTCCTTGTAGTTCCTAAGAACAATTCATAAACACCTCATCAACTTCACATTCATTGTAATATCATCTCGATATTCCTTAACTTATGCTTAAATCGTATTAGATCCTAAAACGATTTCATAATTTCATAGGTACTTAATTTAACTCGTACTTGAAACCTATGACAGAATTTAATGTGTTAGAAATTGAATTTATTTCAATTTATACTCTTCTGGGAGCTCCATTAACTTTGAATTAAATTTATTTATTTGACATGTTCACGTGTCGTGTCTTTTCGTATTTCATTTTCTCGTATACGCCTTAGTATTAATACTTCGGCATTACTTTAATTTATAGTCATCTAACAGATGCTATTCATCAAATTTTATGTCTTTTTATTTTAGACATTTCTTTTGGTCGAATAGACTCTACCATTGAGTCCGGAGTATCCAAGAAAGTCGGTTTAGGCTTTCTTAGAATTTAATTCGGACTGTTTTATGTAAAAGGGCAAAATGGTCATTTTATCATTTTACGTGTCATATCTTTCTGTACTTCGTTTCGTAATTTGGACTCCATTTTTGAGTCCGGAATGTCAAAGAAAGTCAATTTAGACCTTCCCTGCTTTTAATTTGACTTTTGAGGTACTAGGGGTAATTTGGTCATTTTACCCCCCTTACGTGTCTTTATGTTTCGGGACCTCATCTTGTGTCGTGGACCTCACCATTGGACTCAGAAGGTCCAAGACAGTAAGAATACACTAATAACTTGTTAATTTTGGTCAAAGGGTATTTTGGTCATTTACCCCTTACGTGTCCTTTATTTTTCGGGCCCCATCTCGTAAAACGGACCCTACCATTAGTCTCAGAATATCCAAAATAGTAAAGATTCACTATTCATATGCTTAATTTGGACTTTATTTGCCTTAGTTATGACCCAAGGGCAAAATAGTAATTTTGCTTTATTTATTAAATAATTAAATTAATTATTTAATTATTTTTTCCAGGGGTCTAAATGCATAAATTTTCCCTCAGTTGGGCCTCAGTATAATTTTTCTGAAGCCCAGGGGTCAATCCGTAATAACCAAAAGTATTGGTTTATTTATTTTTAAATAAACTTGAAAACCAAAGGGTTTAATTGAACCTTAAGTGAACCGGTCCGGTTCAGTCATAAACCAACCGGCTCGGTCGGTTTATTTACATGTGGCTGATGTCATGATGACGTCAGCCCTAGCGTCCATTTTAATTTAAGCCCATCCAAAACGCCGTCGTTCCATTTATTGGGTGGCAAGCCCAGAGGCTGCCACCTGTCCGAGTTGACTCAGTCTCATTTAAAGGCCGAGTTGACCCGTCTTCTTCTTTCCCACGAGACCGACTGAAAACCCTAATTCCAGAATCCCTTTTCTTTCTATTTCGTGCAGTTTGGATCCATGGATCCTTACTGTTTTAGTCCCAAAATGTTCCTAAGGTATAAAAGACCAACTTGGCATTCATTTTAGACTTTAAAGCCTCGTCATATGTTCGGTTTAGGATGGATAATCCGAACTGTTATTTCGGTCGTTCATGCTTATTTCTTAGCCAAATAACTTACGGTTTGTTTCTTTGTGATCCCCTCTTCATGAGGTTTTACTTCCATTCAAAAACATGGATTTAAAGGCAGATTTGTAGGGTTGGGTTTGGAAACCCGTACCTGCAATTGGATTTTTGGAGGGCTTCCTTTGAGTTTTGTGATCGCGTATATAGGTTTTTAGTACCCTCATGGTCTCATATCGAAGCCTTGACAAGCCAAAAATGGTTTGGTTGCCATGGGTTCAGACCTACTTCAAGCAAGGTCCTCTCATGGCGGTTCTTCTGGGTTTCATGTTTTTAGGGGTTTTTAATACTCTATTTCATGCTTGACATACTTACATACATATATTAAACATCATATATACATAAACAAGTTAAAAACAACCTTATTTTCATGCTTAACTTCTAGAGAGAGAAAATACAGATTTTGTGTTTCTCTCACGTTTTTGTCACTGTTTTTCTCCTTCCTCACTTCTGATTCTTCCTCCATTCTCTTTCTCTGCTTCCTTAGGGGTTCAAGCATGCAAGACATGCATTGGTTTTTTTTTAAAGAAAAGAAACCGACCCTTCTCTCTCTCTCTCTTTACACGTTTGCAGCCTCTATTCTTGACCTTATCAACCCATCTTACACTCCATCAATTCTGCTTTTTCATTTTGGCGGCTTACATTAAATGGATCTTGATATTTTTTTGTGTTATATGTATATTATATATACACACACAAACTCACCTACACACACTCACACACACAGCCGACACACACACACCCACTTGCACTACTGTTCACTTGATATTGGTATTAATATAACTTTATAATTTTAATAATATTTTAACTATTTATATATACATACTTATACATGGACATGTGTATATATATACTTTTATACACTTTATATCATACACACAATACACCATAAAGTGTGTGTTTGTGTGTTCAAATTTATTTAATCATAATTAGAGTTAATAATTTCATATAAATAAATAATTATTAATTAATTATTTCCTTTGGTGTAAATATTTTTACACAAATTTTCTTTAATCTCGAAATACGTGCCATATGACCTGGTATCCCGGGTCGGGATATTACAATTAGATCCTGCTATCGGGCATTTCACATGATAGATCCGCAGGGTTCAGTACGACCCTACTCACTACCTATGTGATGATGCACATGATAGGTCCGTTGAGTTCCGTACAACTCACAACACTACCTATGTGCTTATTATTTATCTTGCAAAACATTTGTCATATGACTTTTATATAAAAGCCTTTTATGAGTATTTAAAACATGTGACGTATAACTCTTGCAGTGATGCTTCAATACTTGCAGTAATCAAATTCAGAATGTTTGAGGAAATCAGACATGCTAACTATTTTGAAAAGGAAACATTTACGGATATAATATGTGAATAATCGTAAAGCATGTCATGGTAGAATATTTAAGAAAATAGAAATCATGAATACTGAATTTGATATATCAATGCTGTAAATATTTTGAACTTAAAAACATCCGTTGAAATCCATGGAGTTAAAGCCTCCACTTCAAATGCAAGATTACTCACCTCGGTCCTTTAGGGTTAGCTCTACAGAGGCGCCTTCCCTTTACCTTTCTCTTTCCTTAGCCTATCAAGATTTATGAAGATTCCATAAATTTCATATGTGCTAAATCAACTTCATAACTCACTAAGTGTAGACTGTGAGAAGCCTAAATTCTTATACCGGTCCTGACTTATAGCTGTATTATAGATCTAGTAACTTATGTACTTAATGATAATAATATTACCCGCGACGCCATTCGGCTAAGGTTTCCGTGTTCTCTCTTTCCTCTTCCAATTTCCTTTTTTCCTCCTTCTTTTTCTTAGCTTCTGCCACCATTGCCTTGGTGGGTGATTTGAAAATGAAGGGGCTCACCGAGACGACTTCTGTCACCTTGGCTATCCTGACGAACCTGTCGATCACTCTCTGACGATGCAACAGTTTTGGCATGAAGGCCTGTTGTTTTGGGTCCTTAGCCCTTTGGGCCTTGGTCATGATCGTGTACTTTGGTCATTGTTTTTCCATAATTATCACCTAAGATCAATTTATGAGTTAGAAATTCTATTTTAAGGTTGATGTGTTGTCGTGTCTTTTTCGTAATTCATGTCCTCGTATACGCCGTAGATTAGTACAGTTGGCATTACCTCAATTTATAGTCATTTAACAGATTCTATTCATCAAATTTTATGTCTTTTATTTTAGACATTTCTTTTGGTCGAATAGACTCTACCATTGAGTCCGGAGCGTCGAAGAAAGTCAGTTTAGGCTTTCTTAGAATTTAATTCGGCTTAGGACATGTTAGGGGTATTTTGATAATTTATACCTTAACGTGTCTAAATTTTTGGAGTCCTGCCTCGTGAAACGGACCCTACCATTGGCTTCAGAATGTTTGAAATAGTTAGAATCCACTATTTAATTATTTTATTTGGACTTCGTTTGACTTATTTATGGGGCAGGGGCATTTTGGTCATTTTGACATTTTTAGGGGTCTTTAATTTTTCGGGACCTCATCTCATGTTGTGGACCTCACCAATGGACTCAGGAGGTCCGAGATAGTAAGATTACATATATAACTCATCTCATTTGGACACCGGGCCATTTTGGAGTATTTAATTTAATTAATTTCATTTAATTAAATTAAATTATAAATGTAGTATATATATTTTTAAAGGGGAATAAGTGACAGGTTGAATAGGGTGGCACGCTGGCCAGCGTGTCACCTCCCTCCCCATATACCCGAGTTCGAGTCCCACCAAGTGCAATGCACCTTTTTATTTTCTGATTTATTTTATATATATTATATATATAAATATTGCCCCATATGTGACACACGCGCATGCATGGCCGAGTGGAAAGGACGGGCACGTGGGCACTGTGAGGTCAAGGGTTCGAACCCCACTTGACCGAGATCCCCCCCCTCTTTTCTTTTAAAACCTTAACCGTATACATATATATATATACCTAAGCCCTAAACGACGTCGCCCCACTAATTTGGTGGCAAGCCCAGAGGCTGCCACGCGTCCGAGTTGACACGAAAATTTTAAAAGACCGAGCCAACTCACTGTCTTCTTCCTCATTCCTTCCCCCGTGTTGCCCTAGTTGCAGGTTTCCATTTTTTTCTATTTCGTGGATTTTGGCCAACCCAAGACCTACTGTTTTCACTTCAAAATGTTCCTAAAACATCATGGAGTGTTTTGGCATTCATTTGGAGATTCGAATGTAGCTCAAAAGCTCGGTTTAAGCCACGATAATCCGAACCTGTAAATCCATGGTTCATGCTCGTTTCTTCATCATTTTTAGTGAGGTTGGGCTTATTTTGATCCCCTCTTCATGAGGATTCAATTCCCATTCATAGATGTTGATTTAATCGTGAGTTTAAGGGTTTGGGCTGTAAACCCGTAACCTGCAAGTCCATGTTTGGAGGTCTTGTCTTATGATTTTGGGTCGCGGTCATAGGTTTTTGGAATGCTCTTAGGGTCTTCTTGAGGTCTCATGGTACCAAATAGAGTTTGGTTGCCATTGGTTCAGACCTGCTATAAGCAAGGTCCTCCAATGGCCGTTTGGTGTACGGCTTGTGTTTCTTAGGTGTTTTAGAGTCAATTAATCATGCCTAGTTCATGTATATTCATTTTAATCATCATATATACTAAATCAAAGGCTAAAACAGATTCATACGTATAAAAATTCTAGAGAGAGAAATTCAAGTGTTTTGTGGGTTTACCTTGTTCCAAACTGTTTCTCTCTTCTTTGCTCCTTGCTTCCCACTTCTGAATGTCCTAGAATCTCCTTCAATCTCTCCCTCACTCTCGGTTGGTTGTGTGTGTGTGTGTACAAGCACCATGCATACTTGTATAAAGAAAGGTGAATCATGGCAAATCTGATTGCCCTTCCATTTGGGTTAGCCAATTTCAGGCTTCTTCATGAGTGGGTCTGAATTGCCACTGTTAGGCAGGCTATTGAGTGGCCGGTTGTGTGTGTGTGTGTGTGGTGTTTGACTTACATATATATATGTATATATACATGGTTCAACCCTAATACCCTTGGATAATACACACACCTCTCTTTGACACACACTCACTTTTGTACACTTTGGACAATAGCATGCCCTCTTATTCCATATATAATATACATACATTTCATATATACATATTTTAACATACATGCATGCATGCATACACACACTCATATATATATATATTCATGTATAATTATATATACATATATATATATATATTTAAAGTTACAATTATTCATATAGTATATATTTTTGCATTTAATTATATATATTAGTTGTTACAATTTATCTCTTATATTTAAAATAATTAATTACTTTAAAAATTAATTATTTTCTTAAATGTATCATCTTGTACTAATCTTCGTATCCTCGTAATACGTGTCACATTACCCGACATTTTCGGGTCGGGGTATCACAGTAGGCAGTCGGAATTACAACGGGATGTGCTTGGAAATAAGGTCGGAGCTTCCGAGCAGATACTATAAGTGCAAGGGCCAGCTTTTCAATCTTAGGGTACCTCTTCTCTATGTCTAACAATGCCCTGCTGACATAAAATATGGGCCTCTGAATGCCCCTATCCTGCCTGACCAGTAAAGAACTGACGGTGTTCTCAGAGACAACAAGGTATAGAAGTAATTTTTTCCCCTAGACTGGTTTTGATAAAAGTTCAGGTGATGCTAGGTACTCCTTTAGTTCCTAAAATGCTTTTTCACACTCTTCCGTCCACTGCAGAGCTTTGTTACCTTTCATAGCTTTGAAGAATGGTAGGCAGCGATCAGTAGATTTAGAGATAAATATTGTCACATCCCGCACCCCACCCTACGCGGATGCTGAAGATGTGATGCCAGTTAGCTGCTTTGCCAGTCTCCAACCAACAATGCGACCAACCAAAGGCAATCTTCTGAACCTTACAATGAATTACATTCCAAAGGTAGGGTCAGAACAGCGGAAATTAAAACCTTTTTATCTCGGGAATGCAACTCAACTATATACCACATAGGCATGTACCACAGAGCAAAATCTATAACCAAACAACTAATAACTCTAACCATAGAGCACATCTATAATAGATATATAACACAGAGCATATCAAATTCCTCCAGAGTACCATTACCATGAGTCATGTCCCTACTCATCTAATATATAAGAATAAAGTCAACTATATCATCACGCTCACCTGAATAGACAGGATCAATCCATTAGAACCCAAGTCTCCACATATTATTGCCATCAGAGTCTCACTTGGGAATGCCTCTGAGCCTACTAGTATCATCTCCTTGTGCCTTCTAATCCAATAGAGATACAACCTGAAAAATGTTAAATAATGGAATGAGCTTAAACAAGCTCAGTGAGTAACATAGGTTCCTGCCATGGGTTTCAAATCCAGTTCATATATACATGTATGCTCAAATGCAGCTCAAATAGAATAATGCATCTCATGTAGAACAAATGCAGCTCAAACAGATCATATCAGAACAGACTGATCGGACAAATCAGAACAGAGCCAAGACAGAACAAATCAGAACATAATAGGACAGAACATATCAGAACTAACCGGATCAGACAGATCAAACAGAACAGATCAGACAGATCAACAGAACAGACCAGGACAGAATAGGTCAGAACACAACAGATCAAAACTGAACAGATCAGGAGCAGCCGCCTGGTCCCTCTAGGGTAGGACTTATACTCACTCCTCGTCAGGAGCAGCCGCCTGGTCCCTCTGGGGTAGGACTTATACTCACCCCCTAACAGAACAGATCAGATCAGATCAAAACTGAGCCAAAATAGAATAGATTCCAAATGGCGTATAACAGAATAGGACAAACCCGAACAGAATCAGAACGTGATACATCAAAAGACAAGACATAATGGAATCATGCCATGCGCAATGCAGTATAAAGAGTATGCATGAAAGCATATCCATTAAAACAGTACAGTGTATAAAATAGTTCAGCATATAAAGTAGTATAGTATACAAAAAATATACACCAAGTTAGGAGTCCGAGTTACTCACTTGAATATCACGCCCATTCACAGATATCCTCCAGATGTGTCGTTAGCCACGTCCATGCATATCCTGGGCATTATCCTTCTAATGGCCATCATAATTGATTCAACATCCAGAAGATCATGCTCCACAAATGTGAACATATCTAACCTTTGGAGAATTGCATTCAGCATTCTACCGGCATCGCAATCCTCTTTTAACCCTCCAGTTAGCTTGGCAGGTAGTTCCTCTTGTTTCTCCATTCCGAATCCCAACCACGTGAACTTCAGTGGAATCATAATTTTGGGAGTTGCAATATCCAAGTCCAAGAAAACCGGACATGATCCTTTAATGCTCTGTTTACTTGTTGCTGGGCATTTTGCTTAACTTCATCAGTTGTCATCTGTACTGCAGCAGTAGGTTCCAAAGCTATGGTTTGACTAACAGCAGCATTGCTTCCAAAATAATTGATAATTTGGTCCATGGAATCCTTCAGATAAGTCATATAGCAAGGAAAAGCTTTAGTATTCAAGCTCTAGTCCACATCTGCTGCTACTGAACGCTTTACAATTTCCTTCCAAAAGGCCAATGGGCATTTCAATCAACTGCTGAAGCTTGTCTTTCACGTTTGCACAAGTTTCATTAATTAAATCAATCGCCTTGCCCAACCAATAACGCCCAATTATGTATCGGGCTGCAGCTGTGCAATAACATTGCATAGCCTTGGCCTGTACAGACCCATTACGTACGGACTTTATAACATTCTCCCTCTCAAGGAGCTTGCTCATCACCAAATTCATCATATTAAGTTCTTCATCATGAAAGGGAAGCGTTGCAGGGAAACCAGAGAATCAGTTTGCCTCCACAGCTTCCGAATTAAACTCTCGGCTATCAGCAAAATTCTGTCCATAGACAACCCATCTGCACCATCCGAACACTGCTGCACTACCGCACACCTTGGCCTCCAATGACATGAACTACAGTAACTCTTGTAGTGCCATCAAAACAGGTTAAATTCATAACTGCCGCAGCACCGTCATCGCCCCAAACAGAGCAGCTCACTGCTGTGCTGTCACCACTACACACAAAATTTACAACAGCAACAACATCAATTCATTTCCCAATCTGAAACCTCTTTGCACCTGACCAAAATGATAGCAAATTGCCTCCAATTTTTCCATCAATTCAAGCCACAACCCAATATCAACACGCTGCTGTTGGATCAATCAATTTGAATCCTCCAACCAACGGTCAATCCAACGTGATTCCGCACCTGCAGCGAATTTCACTCAATTCCGAGCCATCTCACAAAACCGATGCAACCACACAGTTTCAAGCCGCATCAGCATCTCCATCTAACCCATTTCTTCCCAAATTTTAATTATTAATTGGATCCAAGATTCCCAATTCAATTCTCAATTTTTCAATCCGTAACCTCTACCTGCACAAGAAACCCAACGCCTCTGACAGAGGTCACCAAAACAGGGCAGTCGACCTCAATGCCCATAACAACCGCACCAATTTCCCTGCACCTGACCTGCACACGCACCGCTACCCACACAGCCCCCTTTTCTTTTCCTCTAGAGAGAGAGATATATATACATATATGTGTGTGTCGGTGGGTAGCCCATCCTTCTAGCAGCTTCTGTGTAGAAGCTTCGTGCTTCTTCGAGGTTGCGGCTAAGAACACTCCTGCGGTACCGCCTTTCTCC